>WBNM01021431.1:9285-34402 GCA_013399055.1 Ramphastos sulfuratus | reverse complement strand
TTTTTTTTTTTTTTAATGGCAAACACATTGCCAAGTTGTTGTTTTGTTTGTTTTGTTTTGTTTTGTTTTGTTTTTTCTTATTTTGGAACTACTTGTAGAAAACACATTTTCTGTTACCAAGTTCAACTGTGTTCTTCAGAAGTTTTGGGAAGCTTGCTTGTCCAGATAATGAGTAGGAATCATACTGTGTATCTTCTCTGCCCCATTATACCTAAGTAATACATAAATCAAGCTCAGAACTAGACACACGCTATAAATTGAATAATAAATACTTCTGATGCTGTATGTCTCTTTTTGTGATTATTCTGCAAAAGAGGGTTAATGTGTTGAATATATTGATCCATTAATCATTCATTAGATTTTAATTATAATTGCAACTTACAAAATACCAAATGAAAATTTTATATATATTTGTATTACTCATCTCTCATTTGCATTCTCAAATTTTGCATATAGCTTTTTCCTTTTTGCTGATAACATTGTGGAATGCCTTATTGATTGTGACTTGCTATCATTTTCATAAAAGCATAATCCTATTGATGCCATAACATTCCTGAGGTTGTTAGATACCATGTCACGGATTAGAAGGGTCTTTAATTTAAGTAGCAAGAATACAGAAAGCCATAAAAGTCTCAAAACAGCAAATCTAACTTAATTTGTTGTGACAGAAAGTGAAGATGAAGGAATTAAAACTGCAATGACTTTAATTTGAACTGTTGTAAATGTTCAGGTTTATGTGGGTTGAATTTGAATCACATAAAATCAAATTAATTTCTTACATAGTCTTTTTTTGAGAGTGGCAATTTCACTCAATACATTTAAGGAGCTTGTTGAAAAGACTGCAATAATATGTCACCTAGCAGCGTATTTGACAAATCAAACCAGAAAGCAGATATAATTTAAGACAAATATAAATTCATTGCAGATGAAGTTACTGGCAACTAAAGCTTCCAAGGTCGTTCAACAACCCATTCCTCTCCCTTTGTCACTCTATGTTTTTGAGGTCTCCTGGTTTTGCACCATTGCATTGTATTGGTTGAGAACCAATACTTGCATTGGAGGCAGTCATTTCACACTGTGCATCTACCTTAACAAACACAGCCTCAGCGTTTGCAGCGCTTTGCAGTGCTCTGCAGTGCTCTGCAGTGCTTCTCTGTGAAGTAATTTCAGATTAAGAGGACCACATTAGATGGCTTTATTGCTAAGCATGGACTGTTGAAATCTTTTTATCTGATGCAGTCTGCAGTCTGAGAAACAGAAACAAGAAAACCAGGGTTTTTCTCTTAAGTAAAAACTTTATAGCTCCCTTACGAATTCCAGGAGAATGCACAGTATGAGCTGATAAATCCTCCAAGTGTTTAAGAATATGTGTATTATTAGCTGCTGGGAGAGAAGGGATTGGCAAGAGTATAACGGATATGATCCCATTTGCATCTGCACAGTGGCAATCAACAGCTTTAAAGAGAGCTCTTTACTTTTTACTCTGGTAAAAATTGTTTTACTCATATGACTCATGTGAATATAGAGTTTAGGTGATTTGTGTTGGGTTGATGTGGTGTTTGCTGATTCACATGAGTGGATAACCATGGAGAGAAAGAAAAAGCTATCACTAAAGAGATGAGAAGTAGTGATGCTCAAAAAAAAAACCCAAAACAAACAAGCTTCCATAGTATCTTTCCATCCCACTGCCTTTTCTCTCTTGCAGTGGTGAAGATGTAAAGATGAAGATTATCTTGCAGAACAAAGCAAATGCGCTGTAGCTGTAAATATTACAATAATAGAAAAGGTTGTTACACAATGTAAAACAAGAGAATAGGGAAGAACAGGCAGACCAGAGAGGATTCAGCTGATGAACTCTGCAGATGTTTTGAATTTGCAACACAGATCTGCTCACAGTGATGACTGGCAATTTGACTATATTTTTACTTAGTATTATGCAGTAGGCATAAAAACATTATTTTCTGGTATCACAGAGTTAAGTCATGCTTAACAGCCCCAGAACTATGGCTTGACTTGGTTTCAGTGTAATATTGATGGTCATTAAAAACTCTTTTGGTATGCACATGATATTAATCACCTTTCCCAAAGGTGCTGTCATTGAGAAAAGTGAAACAAGGTCACAAGGCAATTTTCATTATTTCATTATTTCAAGAAAAAGAGAACAGACTAATTAATTAATTATGTGCTGCTGAACTCCAACTGATACAGTAGTTTCTAAAAGTGTTATGTGTTTATCTTTTGTAGTCAAGCACTTCATAAGAGGTCTTGATGGAAATTGTCTAGCTGTGCAGTCACCTCACTCTGCTAGTCTGTATTTTCCCAGCTTTTTAATCTTCCATTTTTGCTGTTCTGTAATCTTAAAGGATTTTCTCACTCTGTAGTACATCACAATGTAAGGGGAGGACTATGTCAGCATAGGAATTAGTAACACAGTGACTGTCTCAGCTTGAGGTTTTCTGCACAGTATTGCATTGCATTAGAGATACAGAGGTATTTCTTCTCAGTCTTCTGTTAGTTTTCCCTTAGCACTAAGGGATAAAGTAGTAGTTCCTGTGCCAAATGCAGTTTAATGTCTTTATCAAAATCATTCAGTGAGTGTACAAGGCAGAAACATGCACCATGTCACGACATTTGAGATATAACCCCACAGCATCCTAGTCAATGTCAGTCAATGTGGGGAGTTGCTCCACAGGATCCAGTTGAAAGGATTCATTTCAAAGCACTGATTGTGAATAAAATAATCTCAACTCCTCTGCAAATTTATTTTTAACTATTTTAAGGTTAGTAAAGCTTACAACTATTTATCTTCAGTATTTTAGATGCACCTTTGTCTCAGGGAGTAGTATTGAACTGAGAGCACACAACAGTTACAGAAATTAGTAAAAAGTGATAATTTTCCTCCTTCCTGCAGTTTCTTTTGCCTTCTTCCACTTTGTGGCTGCTCTGATGGTGCACTACACAGGTGGAAGCAAATATTCTGAAGATAGATATTTTCAAATAATATAAGTATTAAATAGATGCCAACAGTAATACTACTATTAAAACTTTCTAGTACAGGCGTGGGCTTAAATAGTGAACTGACTTCTCACTGCTTCTGAATGACTTTTGGTTTTTTGGGGTTTTTTTTCTGACAGACCTGCTTCTCTCCTCTATTATTTAGAGAAAGACTGTAAAATACCATATCTCCTCTATGGTAATAAGCCAGAATCTGTTAAATTATATGGAACTCTAAATGCTACCTCTCATAAGATTTACTTCACTTTGTAAGACCTGCCAGTCTTTCTATGTATACAAATTTAGAAAGATATTGATAATTACAGATTTACTTACAACAACAGGTCCACAACCTCATCTGAAGTATGACTCAGTTAGGCCCAGCAGCTCTTGAGAAAAATCACTAGAAATGGGAAGGAAGTGTCAGCGGAAACCTTTGCATTAAGTCGTAAACCAAGGAAGAATGTGGTAACTTACAGTTCTCATTCTTTCTTTGTTTCTGTCTTTCATTTAACATTAATAGATTATTACTATTATTTTTATAACCTTTTCTATGGTGTAGACTACTGATGAAATTGTAAATAAACTGAACCAAACTGAAGTTTGTTTTTTATATATACTTTATATATACTTTCTTGAATATATAATCATTAAATGGTATTCTATTGTCTAGAATTATTGACTATTGACTATTTTAGTGTTGGTAGCTGTCCTTCTCTCTGTGCTTTGCAAGCACCATAGTTAAGCCCCAGGAAGCAGATAAGCTCCACTCAGATGCTTGCTCCCTCCCTCTTGGTGGAATGGGAAAGAGAATCAGAAAAGCAAAAGGAAGAAAACTCATGGATTGAAATAAAGACACTTTAATAAGTAAAGCAAAACACTGTGTGTGCAAACAAAGCAAAATGAGGAATTCATTCATCACTCCCCATCAGCAGACAGGTGTTCAGTCATCTCCAAGAAAGCAATGGTCCATCACATGTGTAACAGTTACTTGGGAAGATAAATGCTATCACTCCAAGCATCTTTATTTTCCTTACTCTTCCCCCAGATTTTTATGCTAAGCATGATTTCATAGGTATAGAATAACTCTTTGGTCAGTTGAGGTCAGCTGTCCCAGCTGTGCTCCACCTCCCCAGCTTCTTGTGCACCTCCAGCCTTCTCATTGGTGGGCTAAGGTGAGAAGCAGGAAAGGACTCTGTGTAAGCACTGTTCAGTGGTAACTAGAACATCTCTATGTTACCAGCACTGTTTTCAGCATAGATCTGAAACGCAGCCCTATACTAGCTACTATGAAGAAAATTAACTCTATCCTAGCCAAAACCAGCACATAGAGCGTCAGAGCCTAGCTTTTAATCAAGTCATTAACTCAGGTTATCTCTCTTATGTACTTGAAAATATTTCCAATTTCTGGGTTTTTTTTTTTCTGCATGAGATTAAATTATAAACTTGAGAAAATAAGATCTGTGAATTACATCTTTAAATGTTGATAAATCTCTCCTGTAGTGCTCAAAAGCTTATGCCATGTTATTGGCTGCTCTAATTTAAAGAGAGAAAGGTAAACTGAATGGATGGATCGTGGAGATTAGCTGCTTGTATATATCTGAAGACCTTGTTCTCTATTTAATATGATAGTCTCCTTCCCAGAGAAATATGAAAATGACAGCACCTGCCCTTGCTGTTTGTTGTTAAGCTCATCTGCATTTTTTCAATTATGAAATAACTCATCCTAGAAACCCAAGGGAATATGAATTATTAACTGAGCTAAGACTAAAATCTAATGGGAAATCATAAGATTAATATCAATTATGCAGTGAATATACATTTTGAAGTTTATTCAGAATAGACAGAGACTGACTGCGTATATATGAATGCACAGTTTAGTTTTAATGTACTCCGGTTTAGTACAGAGTGTTATCCACAGAGCAAACATTACCCTCTGCAAACAATTGCAATTATTAAAAAAAAATATAAGAAAGATAAATAGAAAATATAAACCAAAGAATACTTTGTTATATATATGGAAAGTGCTGGCTTCACATTGTGATGAATGCTTTTCAGAAAGACAAAATTATATCTATAAATTTGAAGCAAGCAATACTTTACTAGGTCTGAGATTATTCAATGCATTGCACTGATCTGCTCAGTTGTGTTTCTTAAAAAGCAGAGACTAAGGTCACCAGCTTTTGATGGATAAAACTTGCACTCCATACAACAGAAGCAGACCTAATCTGGGTCTCAGGATTACCTTCCTTATAACAGTATCATTGTTTTACCTTGGAAAATTGGTAGACAACTCGTTTGCTTGTTTTTATTATTGTAATTCAGTATCTGAATTGGACTGCAGGAGTCTGACCATTAATGTCCAGGATGATTGTATGACAAAGAGTACTATATATTTGCAAAGTTTACAAGTTTTCTTTGTAGTTCAAGACTAAATTCAGTTCAAATGATTTTACTTAGCTGATTTTTTATTTTTTTAATTTTTTAAATATTAATTTTGTGAAGTCCAAAAGACATGGAAAATAAGTTGCAGATCTGTGCATTTCTAGATACAATTTCAACTATCTTTTTCAATTGTATTTTCAAGAATGTTTTATCATAGGATTTGGTCAATTAATTAGAGTATTTCCAATAACAACATGTTGTAAACACATAGAAAAATAATGGGTAGAGTCTGATATCTTGCAGTTTCATATTTGGAGAAAAACTAATTCTACAAAATCTCATAGTTTTCTCTCTTATTTTAAAAATAATTTCTTAGAAAATGTGTTTAGCAGAAAGTTTGATGTCATTCATTTACTAAGACTTGCTACTTATCACTGTTGGAAAGTAATCGCTCCCTAACCTAAAGTATCTGATTATCACTTCTTCAATATTGCTATTAACTGTACCTGTGCCTTGTTATCTTGATCAGGGTCTATTTTCTGTATTTTAGATAATGGAGTAGTCAACAGGTTTCTTGAGAAGATGGAACTGGCGATACTACTTTGTCTGCAAAACTCTTAGTATGTAAACTTTACTTAAAGAAACTTGATCCAGACCTGAGGGGACCATAGCCAGCCTCAGTGGTGACTAGGAAGAGAGAAATGAGTTGTGTCTAGATTTATTGTATGAGCTGGAGCATATTTAACACAACAAGCTGCAAAAATGTGTGTGGTTGAGAGGCAAGACCACAACTTTTCTCTCTCCCTATAATAGCACCTGTGTGACTGTACAATGTGTACAGCTTTATTGGTATTTACTTGGCTGTTTACTCCTCATGCTCCCTTTAAATCCTACCAATTTCAATGTGTTTTCCTGTCATAATGCATATCTCTTTCTGTGAAATTCATTGGAACTTGACTGTGCCATTCAAGTCCCTTTGGTTTTCATTTTAACACTTGTAGGGGTTTAGCATTTGCATACCTCACAGAAATACGGGATACAGTAGATGACTTAAGCATCCCACTTGGACTTCTCTTGTACATCACTTACACGTTTATATCCTTGAAGTTTGTAGTATCATCAGAATAGAGGGAGTTTTCATTCAACTGCTTCACAGTTTCATACAGCATATGCAACAACTCACAGTGGAATATGTCATACAAACCAAAATCAGGAAAGGCAGCACACTGTGGCTACAATGATAGCAGTACTACAAAATAAATTCAATGCAATTGTTGGCCTTGTTTCTGGCCTTTCTGAAGATACTAAAATGAAAACTACATTGTGAACACATTTGATGACAGGAAGATCAGCTGGTGAGGAGCATGTGAGTGTGTGCTTCAAGCTACTGTAATTCTTAACTGTAGAACTTACCCAGCGAAGAATCATGTGAAGGTACATGTGTGTGTTATTGTGGGGAAGGATTATTGCTTTATGTTTGCACACAATTGTTTTGAACTGAGTGCAAAGGTAAAATGGCCTCTTGAGCTACATTTAGCTGCTCTACAAAATGGAATGTGTCTACATATGCATATATATAATTTTGGAATTTTTTTTAATGAAGGAAATGTTTTACTGCTTTACACAATTTTATATAAAGTAGTTAAACAAAAAGCAAGTACAAGGTCTTACAATGACGCAGATATGCTCAAGGTTATTCTGAATTGTCCTAACCACAACACTGTGTCTTGCTATAGAAAAGATGTTCTAGCTGAACCATAGCTCTTGAACCCAGAAGTGATTAATTGCTTTGTAAGGAGTGAAAATTTCCACTTTGAGGTCTGTGGGATATGATTATTCTAGTTTATGTAATACAGAAGTCTTTTTGACTTTCAAAAGCACAGCTATAAGATCTTAGCTTTGTTTCAGGCAATAGAAAATCATCCCATTGAAGTTGTCAGACTCAGGATTTTGAAGTAAAGAAACACAAAAATGCAAATTGGTTGAGCTACTATCAGATATTTTTCAAATATGGAACAACAAACAAGTATCGGTGAGAATAAATGGCTATAGTAGCTGGTAAATGACAGGTTACTGGATAAATCACTTTCAAAAAACAGTGCAAACAATGAGTACCTAGACATGGAATTATTTTGGTTTCTCCATCATAATTCCTATGAGGAACTGTCTTTATGATAAGCGGATCCCTAGTACCACACATTTTATTGACATGATAAATATATTGCATTGACCTCCTATCACTGTTTCTGAGATCTTTCCCTATTTCATCTCAAATCAACTTTGTTCTTCCAGAACTAGTTATTTTTCTCATTCTGCAAAGGAACACTTCAGGAGGATTCAAAGCAGAGCTGATCAAAATAACAAAGTACAGGGCTTTTGCTGATGACTTGCTAAGTTTATTATTGGAAAAAGTCAAATTCTGGACACAACTCACAACTGAAGAAGCAAGTAGGACCTTGTAATCATTTCATGTATCATTGTAGCCACAGTGTGCTGCCTTTCCTGATTTTGGTTTGTATGACATATTCCACTGTGAGTTGTTGCATATGCTGTATGAAACTGTGAAGCAGTTGAATGAAAACTCCCTCTATTCTGATGATACTACAAACTTCAAGGATATAAACGTGTAAGTGATGTACAAGAGAAGTCCAAGTGGGATGCTTAAGTCATCTACTGTATCCCGTATTTCTGTGAGGTATGCAAATGCTAAACCCCTACCAAATAACAGATTGCCTAATTAGTAAAAATCCATCTCCACCTCTATTGTTTTGATTAAAGAAGCTATTTTTCATTTCCCCTCTGAAGCCATCTTACACAAAATGATTGAATTAGAATGCCAGCTGCATTACCCTCCTGAGAAAATCCACAGAGATTTTACCAGCATGAGATGTGATCCCTCTTCTGCGAGTGCTATGCCTACTGAAACTCATAATTTGTAATTCTAAAATGCTCCAATTATATAATGTTACTTTTATTTATTAAAACTTCTCCTAATTCCAACGTTTCTATAACATCTGCTTTTGGGGGTTTGTTTGTTTGGGTTTTGGGGGGTTTTGTTTGTTTGTTTGTTGGTGGGGTGTTTGTTTTGTTTTGGGGGTTTTTGTGTGTTTGTTTGTGTACCCAGGCAGAGACTGGGTTGCAGAGAGCAAAGGGAATTAGTTGATCTGTTAAGCAGATGATGATGGTTGCTACTTTCAGGGAGATTTGAAGTAAAACCTGCATAAGCTGTTTATACTCCTAGACGAGTGTCTACTCTGTTACTTAGAATCTTCTCCATAGCTCATGTTTTCTCTTTCCAGACTTAGGACTCTCTTTGCAACCTGATCAGATTCCAGTGGAAGAGCTAGAACATGTTTTCCTTCTTTAAATATTGGGGTAGGAAGTGTTCCTACTGGTTGCTATTGCGGTTGTAGTTAAGCCAGGCCCCCACAAATCCTGGAACACAGCTTTACACAGTAAACTACGATCAGAGAACTGTGCATCCTCTTCTCTACAGGTGACTTGAGACAGCAAGGTGTATGTCAAGTGATTATTCCTGAAAAAACATGAAGACTTAGCCACAGAACCAGATAGGCACTTAAGGGTGCCACGCTGTACTTGCTTAGTTCATGCAAGAAAACATTTCTTCCATGTGCAAATGCAGTGCTTTAATCACTTAAGCAATGTTTTAGTATCTCAGGAGGATATCTGAAATACCCAGGTGAGGTAAGTGGAATATTTGGGATCACTCGTGCCTGAATTTCACTCTTATGCTTCTGGAAGCTACTAAGTGTTGTTTGGAGCTTGCCTCAGCTGATTCACATAGCACGTAAGTGAAATCAAGTGAAATTGCTAACTGTAAATTATTTACCAACATTAGCTTTGGAAAATTTCACTAAACTTAAAACACAGTGGGAGAGGTGCACTATAAAAAGGGAGAATTTCAACAAAATGACAGGTTTATAAATTACAGTTTTAAGAAGCTGCAGGATTTTATATGCACTAATATTTTTATATGTACTATCATGTTTAATGCTTAGTTTGGCCCCTGCTGCTCAAGCAATATTACACCAAATTTTTCTGGGCAGTCATTGCTGCACTGTTCTCATCTGCTTAGCCATCTGGGTCCTGTGGCAGCATATACATGGTATATCATAAAAGAGAAGTGCCTGGCTTTTTTTTTCCGTGCTGCCACATGCAGTGCTGCAAAGGCAGCAGGGGAAGAAGCAATGTGCTGGAAAGGTTTTTAGAACAACTGGGCATCACTGCTTTGTGCTGCTGAAGGGATCTGCTGCAACTGGAGGAGAGAATTAGATTCCCCTTTGGAAGACAACAAAAAGAGAGACTGACATTTAATCAACAGGGAAGGAAGAGGAAAATGAAGTAACTATGGAAAGGTAATGTTAATATTTCCACTTAAAATTCAGGCAGCAGGGAATCACATCTCAACTGTGTTGTCTTCATTAAAAGACCACTCCAAGAAAACAAAAGAAAAAAACTACTATGAAAGTCGTTATCAGGGACACAGAATCGTGGCTGGCTCCAGAGTGGAAGGTTCCAAAATGTCGATCTCTTATGTACCAAGGAGGTGACAGCTGAGCCCACAGCCCAGGTGCTCAGAAGGCTCTCCCTGCACATCTCTCTTTTGCCACAACCCAGGGGGTTGGCAGCTGTTATGGGCAAACCCAGGGATTTTCTGATGACTGATTAAATGTACTTGTGCAAGTTAAAGGCTCCGTGACAAGGCTAACCTTCTGAATACCCTGATGGCCTATAGAGTTGAGTGGTGCATGTGACAAGCCCCTAGCCAGGGCACCAAATGACATCCTGCCTCTTATAGAGAGTCACTTGGGAGACATTGGTTGGGGATATCTAGCTACAGACAGCCTTGGCTCCTGGTTAGTGACTAATTTTTCTTCTCTTAGCAAACAGCCTATGGGATGTAACTGGTGTGTCAGGCAGTAATCTGCTCCTCTGTGGCTGCCACAGGCTCCCACATTCCTTGCTGGGAGCATGTCCTTTATCACAACACTGGCTGCACATTCAGATGAGCACTCATGAGGATTTAGATATGCATGATCTTCAATACTTTTCCATTTTCAGACCCTAGACGTGGCAAGCTGATGTATCTGAATTTATATTTGGTGATTTTAAACCTAGTGTTTCTAAGCTGGCTTTATCTTGTCTGCTCTTTGATAAATAATTTAAGTCAGCATGTCCATTTTTATAACTGTTTAGTGAACTGGACCAGAGCACCAAGCTGGCTGAAAAGCAACCTGCCTAAAGCAAATTGTTCAGGGCAGCTTCTCATTCTGGCTTAGCAAGTAACCACATAAACATTTGTGCCAGAACATTGCAAAAGGTAATCTGGGGATAGAAATGAGTAGCTGGGTTGAGGGTTTTGCCAGAAATACTGCCTTATGATGATGTAAATCTTGTGCTGAACTCTACCCTTCGCTGACTGTTGTGCAGAGCCTTCAGCGCAGACCCAGGCTGTTGAGAGTTTTTTAAACTATAGTATGAAAACTATTGCTTTAAGCATAAAACAAAGCAATAGCATGCCCTTGTGCTGACTCTGACTCCCTGTGAATAAAACATACTGGGATAAACTCCTTCTCTGGGGCTGATTCTGGTAGATATGGCATTGTGTGATTACTATCTGGGTTGTACTTAGTGGGCACAGCTTATATGAAAACTGGTAAACAGAGACCCATGCATCTGGAGGATTCTTCCAAGAGTATGGTTTAATGTTATCTGTTCCTCAGTGTTGTTCTGAGCTCTTCTGTGAAGGACTATCTAGGGACGTATCATGTTCATAAAGTGCTCTTTTGGTATCCATAGCATTCCAGCAAAGACAGAGGGCCAGAAACAGAAGATGTTCAGTACTGTGCAGTTACAGCCAGAGACACCACCGTGGTAAGGCAGCTCTGGAGCAGACTCAAGTTTTCAGAGTTATTTATGCCTATGCCTACCATCCCTAGAATTCCTCCTTTTTTAATTTCTGAAAAGCAAAAAGAAATGAAAGACACTTAGCAAGAAGTAAAAGACTTCCCCTTTGCAGGAGCAGCTATATAGGGTGCTTAGCTTTCCTATATTCAGTCATGGAAAAGCATGATTTGCTGCCAGCTCCAAAGGACCACTGTTAATATGCTACTAAATGACTGTGTGTCTCCAAAAAAGGTACTTGTACAAGTCGTTTACAACCTAATTCTGCCACACATGCTCATGCTGACTGCTGCTTTGCTCCAGCAGTAAACCCCTCCCCACATATTCAGAGGGCTTCTTGCAGAATTAAAAGCTCCAGATTTCCTGGTAGGTCAAGTTGGCAGAAACAGGTTTTATACAGAGAAGCAGAAGGAAGAATACATCATAATTTCTGAGGCATTCCTCAGTTCGAGTGTGTCAACAGATGGAGTGGAGATTAGTTATAAAACAATGTGACCTCTTAGTAAAAAGTATTCTCAACATGATAGGGATTTTCTGATGGCTCATTAAATATACTCATTCAAACTAAAGGATGACTACAGTATAAATTAAATGCTAATCTTCAGTGAGTGTTTGCCTTTGATAGATAATGTCAGGATGATGTATACATGCTTAAGAAACATGGAGAGAAATATTGGCAAAGAAATAAAATCTACAATCTTCTCTTCATCACCTAGCCTGAAATTCTAGCTGTTGATATGCAGCAGGAGTTACTACTGCACATGATGTGTTTCACACCCCACTGAAGCTGTCTACATGGTATTTTGCAGACTGACATGTGCTCCTTCTGCTTTTACTTTCAAGCAGCAGCCATGGAGCTGTGCCTGCTTCTGCCACACTGCAGCACTCTGCTCCAGCCGCACTGCATGGTATGAGTTGCAGACTGCATGCTGCTGCAGCTCAGGGCTGATCCAGCTCTGCAGCTTGCAGTCTCAGTGCACTGATTGCCAGGCTCTATTAGACTATGCACTGAGCTTGTGTGGGTGAACAGGCCAATGCTTCAACCTCTGAGGATACAGGTAAAATGCTAGGTCAAAACTATTGCTTATCCTAGTACAATATATATGGTAAAGGCCCAAATTCTTGGCAATGTTCACCATTAGGCAGTCCTACCATTCTGACCATGTTCCTCTCCCTCCTTCGTTAGCCCTGAAGTGAGGGGGCTACCTTCAATTTTGCGTACAGGTTTCTTTAGTACTGCTTAGGAATCTAAAGTAAGGACTGATATGGTTGAAAATTATCTAGGGAAAGGCATGAATTTTCTGTATTTCAGTAAGATAATTTCCTTAATTCACTTCACAGAAGCAAAGACATTTTAGATAATTCTGTAAGGGAATGAACTCTTACTCTCAAACAACAAAAATGCTAGGATCTTAATGCTCTTATCCAAGTTAACAGCACTCTATACAAATGCTACCTTCTCAATGCCATCACTTCTAGCTAATGTTCCACTGCTAACCTATCAGCAGCATAGAAGCACTACTGCTGCCCTGTTGCACAGATGCTGAGATGATGGTACCAGGGTGCATTTGCTTAGAGGTATTCTTCTGGGCACCAGGAGGTACTATAAAAGTGGGAGTTCTGTTTACTTTCACAGCAGAGGATTTAATATGTGAAGCACACATTTCAGGGCTGAAAGGCAGTTGAGTTGAAGAGTCCTTGTTAACTAGAAGTAAGGCACAATTCTGTTACCACACAAGCATTCATAGTCAGATCAGGCTGGGTTTGTGGTAGTACCCAGGAACATTTTTCCCTATAGATATCTTCTGAATTTTAATATAGCACCAATACTGTAACTTGATATATATCTTACATTTGCCGTCTGTCTCCCACTATTCTTGGGAGTGGTAGAAAGGAATTTAGGAAGAATGAAAGAATATCAATAGAGTCTTCAAATTCATAAAGCCCAATTTTAATTCTTCCCTCACATATACGTACTGATGGAACTCAGTAATTTCCCTATTTAATCTTTTAAATAAGAGCACTTGACATTTTCCCTGAGGGCTATGTAACAAGTGTGTCTTTACAATAAGAATGGTGTTATTAATAGATTAATAGCTCCAATAATGCATATAGCAGCATTAATGGGATGGGTGAACTAATTTAGCTAAAATTGGTGGATTTTTTGCCTTTTTTCATCCACCTTTTGTAACAGATTTTTAAACAGTTATACAGGATACAGAAAAGAAAATTCTTGCCTCCATTCTCCCTGTAATTTCCCTTTTCCCCTGGAATTTTCCTTTGCTCCTCTACTTTGGTTTCTTCTCCTTCCTCTACCTCTTAAGATCTGTATCTTCACTGATAAGTGGACCAACAATCTTTTACATATCCTGACAGTTAGTGCACAAAAGGAATTACTCTACTAATTCTTGTATTTACTCAAACACTTCACCCATCATACCTCATAAACCAGGGAAATTTATATTCAAGTTAAGCTTCAATTATGTCCACTTTATAGAAATAATGAGGGGAGAGGAGGAAGCTCTGGTTTTACTACATTAACTTCTCAAGGACTGCAGGAAAAAAATGTGATTTGAGCCTCCTTCTTTCAAGTAAAACTATGTTTCAGATTTATGTATCAGATTTAAGTAGTAAGGGCTAAAAGTTGAAGTTCAGAGTTCATCTTATGCTATTCAGAGAAGGAAGTTGAAGCTTGATTAGCCTCTGTGGTGTTAAGTCCAAAATTTGATGTTTACTCACGGAATCTTGCCCCAGATAAATCTTATAGATGACTCACTAGTTTAGTAGATGACTGCTTTGTTTTGTCCTCTGGTAATCAGACAATCTAGTTATGACAGCAATTAAATTAAAGGTATTAAAAAGCATCATTAAGTATACTTGTTGAAATGCCATACTACATTTCTTAAGGTTCTAATAAAATTAGTTCAAATTCTCTTTAAATTTACCAACCTTACTTGTCACCTTCATTATCTTTAAACTTTCTTTGGGTGTTTTAATTTCAAGCTATTAGTGATCACCCAGACTTAGGGATCAGAAGATATTGTCTTAATTTTCTTATAACTATTATGTCTACATAATATGCAAAAGAGACCTTAGATGCTAAAAACGGAGAATAAGTATGAAGAGCTGTAGTTAAAACCTTACTGTGATTTTTCTGCTAGACAAAGATGTCAAGATTGTAGTAGTATCAGAATCCTTCATTCTTACAAAGACAGTGGAATTCACAAGCTGACCTGTGGCTAAATTCCTATATTATGATGAGATTGAAAGACCCAGGATAAATGCAAGCAGAATCCTTCAGACCAATCTTCCTGGGAATTTCTTTATTCCAAAGAGTAAAATTTTCTGTGTCAATAAGCAGAAGAGAAAGCTTCATGGCTTTCCCCTGGAATGTCTTTAGTCAAGATCATTTGTTATATAATAATAAATATATGCACAATAACGCACAAGCAGTAAAATCCATTCTGATTGCTGGTACAGGGAAGCATATGGTCTTGAACAACTTACTGAGAAAATGAGCAGTGAGAAGCAGAAAAAAAAATTCTTTGCAGAATAAATAAGAAAACAATAAACAATAATTTGGCACACTCCCCTGGCCACCCATGCATGCTTTTAAAATGTTCAATGAAACATTTGCTATATTCTATTCCCTTCTTTTCTTCTTATGTGTCCTGGCTTCCTCTGGGAGCATAAAAGAAAATATTGTCATAACAAGGAAGATGGGGAAACATGGAAATGAGCAAAACAAATCTGGAGATTTAAGTTGATATAAAATGCAGCTCTCCATCTGAGAATCATACAGCATTTAGACATCTTTATTGAAGCCTTTTGTAGGCCATCCAAATCTCAGACATAAATTCTGATTATGTTTTATGTCAGAAATTAGAATAAACATTATAGGTTGTTTGTCTCTTAACAAAAGTCTTGAAAGGAAGAAAAAAATGGTTTTTGTAAGGAGTGATTTATCTTTCAAAAGTTTGAATATATGCTAGAGAAACACATGTGCTAAAGACAAAAGATCAAATCCTGGAGTAGCCTAGAAAGAAAGGGAATTACAGATAAGAAATCAAAAGGGAATTATTGATGTACCAGAGTTTTGAGGAGTGACAGACCTGAAAAATTAATGTCTGGTATCAGCATCTACCTTACTGCACAGTGAAGTAAGGTAAAGATATATGTAATCTGAAAATATCCAAGCTAGTTCGAGAATTGGAAACAACATAGACTTATCAGCATTGTTCTGTGCCAGAACTTTATTTCTGCACTTGATTTTATCTTGTAAGCTAATAGAATTACACAGTTCGTGCACAGCACTACATTGACTTTCAGCTTCTTCACAGAACTACATTGAATTCTATCACTGTGTGCTGGTTTAGGGCTCATTGGAATATTCTAATAAGAGAAATTAGATCATTGGATGCAAGAAGAAAATAACAATAACGTCTGTATCATTCATTGGTTTACTAAAAAGCCTGAGTATAAACAGTTTTTGCCTTTTCACTTCTAAGCTCTAATCTCTTTCCTCCTCTCTCTAATCTCTTCCACTAACCTTGGCTAACCAAATAACACGTAAGCCTTGCTGGTTGTTTTCTGTCTGGGGAGAGAGAGAAGGTGGTGTGGGTCCCTTCTGGACTTTCTTTGTCCAGAAGGAAAGTTTGGCTTTCTGTATTATTTCTAAATTGTATATGACTGCAAATACATGTAAATATATTGTGGATATATGCTTGTAAATTTAGCTTTGTTATAAAATATAGCTTTATCTTAATTCCAAGCCATCTGAGCAAGTCAGGTAAATTTCAGCTGGGGGTGCCGGGGGAGTCCCAACCCATTACACACTGCCCCTCTAGCCCAGCACTTAAGACCAAGAGTGTCCAAAAGCCAAGGAGACTTGACAAGCAGGGAGAAAAAAAGCATCAGAGGAGGGCCACAAAAATGATCAGGGTTAGAACACCTCTGCTATGAAGACAAACTAAGGGAGCTGGGGACGTTCAGCCCGGAGAAGTGAAGACTCCGGGGAGACCTAATAGAGATATTCCAGTACCTGAAGTGGGGCCTACAAGAAGACTGGAAAGGTACTGTTTACAAAGGCCTGTAGCGATAGGATAAATGATTTTAAATTAGATTTAGGTGGGATGTTTGAAGGAAGCTCTTTATCACGAAGGTAGTGGAACACTGGAACAGGCTGCCTGGGGATGCGGTTGAGGCCCTATCCCTGGAGGTATTCAAGGTCAGGCTCAACAGGGTCTGGGGAAACAATGGAGGTGAGGAAGCAAGGGAGAATTTTCAAAGGAGAAGGTGTGATAACAGTCATCTCAGATTTCCCAGCAAGGGATGTACCTTTCTGATACCTTTTTTTTTTCCCAACCAGCAGATGAAGACAGCAAAGACAAGAGGGAACCTCTTTGATGCCAGATTTCAATCAGAATCGGTGATGAATTGCGACCTTATAAAACTGCAGGAAGTTATGCACCAGAAAGACTTTCTCAGAGCAGTGAATGTGTCTACAGTGGATTAGTAATTAGAGCACACTGTGTAATGCCTACCATTAGGTAGTTATTAAAATAATTTATTACTTTTTAAAAGCATCAGCCTTTCAGAGGAATTACTCCTGTCTCCTCTGAATGTGAAATGTGTGCCCTGCTCCTTAAGATTCATCCCTAATAATATAAGATTTATGTGTATCAAATATTGCAGCTTTAAAGACCAAATCTTACCAGATTTCAGGGCTCTTGAGTATTAGAAACAGATCAATTATATCTGTTTTTCAAGCAGGTTCATCTCTCTAACACATTGGTAGGAAAGTTTTCAAAACTATAAGAAACAGAGTGCATGCACATTAAGTACAGCAAAATATGTAATTAATGTTATTACTTAAAGCATGTAAGAATTTTAATAAAGTGGAACTCTAGTACCTCTTATACAGACTGCACCTCTTGTTTGGTAAGAATTAGATAAATTCAGATGTTAGCATTCTTTTCTAACCATTCTCTGCTAAAAACACCTCATCTATATCTTTAACATGCCTGCACCCTATTATTCTGCTGGTTAGTGCTACACACATGTCATTTCATTATTAACATCGTTAGGCAACAGAGTTCTGCAATGTTGGGGGCTTTTTTAATAGTAAAAAGCAGAAATGGATTTCAATGATGTCTTCTAATAACTCTTCTCATTAAAATATCTGTGAGTGTGGTATTTTTTGTTTGTTTGATCATTTAACACAGGCTGAACTACTAAATTATCAAGTATTTTCTAGGGGTGTTTGTATTTTTTTTACTACTTCTTTACCAGACATTACACAGCCTTTTCACACTGAAGACACCCCACTGTACATTTTACAGCTGAGGTTCTACCATGGTTCTTTGTTATATCAAATAGCCTGGTGTCTGTCATGAGAAATAACTTTCAGATGGATGTCTCAAAAAGTTAATCATAATTTATACTTTCAGAACAGTTACAAACAACATAAATGACAAACGCATAAATGCAATCAGTGAGATTAAGGCAAATCAACTTCTCAAGAGAAGAGTGGTATTCTGTGAGAAGAGTACTGTGAGATGCAGGGCACTAGAAGTTAAATCTGAGGCAATTTGAATACTGGGAGTTTGTCTGGATCATTTTGGATGAGTTTTGTATTTATTCTTTTAACTTTCCTTTCCCTCAGAAATCTTGGCAATTGTTTTCATAATAACTAATACACTGATTTCNGGGGAACTCCCAAAACCCACATCACACTCATTGTTTTAAAAACTTTGAAACATTTTGTGGCTGATCTTGAAGCACTTGTTCTGTATAAGACAAATCTCATTTGAGCCAAATACCTGTCTGCATTTTAATATGGTGATCTTTTTGAACATGGACTTCAATAGAACGTATTGCCACAGGAGAAGACACAAACTGTTCACACACAGCATTTAAATTGGGCAGGGATGCTGGGAACCAAGCTCGAACTTATTTAGAAGTATTAATGAAATAGAGTAAGAGGGCAGGACTGTGCTAACAGAAACTGCCAACACAACGCTGGGAAACATTAATGCATACAAAGATTAAAAGATATTACGGGAAGTTTTTTATGACTCTGGAAATTATAGGAATGGGATAGGAGGTCATGCATTTAAGAACTGATAATGAGAAGTTTGATTCCATCATTTGGAGTTTGTAGAAGAAAATAAAACTTAGCTATATTAGCCATGCAAATGACTGTGAACAGCTAGTGAATTACAGCTAGTGAATTATAGCTGTGAAAGCATCAAATGTGATCAGGTAAGGTTTTCCCAGTAAAGGTGAAGAAACACCAAAGCATCTGGACTAGGGAATATTGTTTATAGTATAATGTACTTTCTGGAAAAGCAGAATAAATAAATAAAAATACTCCACCCCGCCCCCTTCACCCCCACAAAGCTGTTGTCAATAAAACTTTCTAATTGAGGTGATGCTAAATTAAATTTTTAAAATATATAAAAAAGTATCGGTCCTATCTACTCACTCATAGAATGCCCGAAACGTCTGCCCAGATATTTGCTTTAGGAACTGGGATATCTTCCATCATTGGTTCTGGTATAGGAGCTAGGTAGCCTGAGGGATAATAGATAATCTGAGCTATGAAAAACTGCTAAGTATGGAGGATTAAGGCTGAAGCAAACATATTGATTAGATCTCATCAAGTTGCAGAGAATTCTCACTAGGTGATAGAAGGAATATATAGTGAAATTACAAGTTACTATTCTTTACTAAAATAACCAACAATGGCTTTGCTAATGTCTCACCATCTTTGATGAAGGTCTCCTGAGCTCTCTCAAATGGAGAAGTCCATATTCTGTAGAGACTGCTGATACAGTCATCCCCTCTGGTGAATGTTATCTGCTCAAAATGATGCTGAAAAATTAGTCAGTACAAATTGTTGTCATGATGAGATATTGAGATGGACAGATGTCAAAGTACCTTTTCAGAATCTGAATTACAATTCTTGGATAGTTGATCTAGTTGAGATGAAATCTCTGCTGAGATATATTCCAACTGGTCAGGAAATGGTCCTATATACTGTTTTATTTGCAAGCAGAATTCAATCACTTAAAAAAAACAACCCACCAACATAAAAGACACTTTAAGCACAGAACTCAAATCAGTTCATGGATAGATGGATAGATTGACATAATCTCATTCTTTCTTTAACTTTTCTACATTGCAACAAATAGACTCAAACTGTCTTTAAATTTAGGTATAAAAAAATTACACATCTCTGTTGCAAGACAAACAGATGGAAACAATGTTTTTTATTCTATTGAAAATAAGTTGTTGGACTAGCATTTTAGATCTCAGTAGAATTCTATTTTCCTTTAATTTAATACAATTCTAAAAAACATATTTTTTTCTTATGGATCATTGATTTCCAGTTCCCTTTCTTTAACTCTAAATCAGGAAGGAAAAACATTATCTAGAACAACTTTGTTTTGATTTAAGAGCCTTTTTGGCATACTGTGATGGGCATGAAAACTCCCCTTTTCCTTTTACTCATTTTCCCTCTTGTAACAGAAAGGACCTGAAAAATTTGTCTGACCCATGCTAGTATGATCCATCCAAAAGAAGGGATCTTGTCTTCTTCAAAACTGGAGTACAATAGCAAGTGTACCACACTTTCAGCCTCATATGAAATCTAACGAAGACATAGATATCTTTGCCATAAAATCCAGTCAACTTTCAGATATAATGTTTCCAAGGGATGAATCAGAACCAGCAGAGTTAGGCTGTTTACATCCAGGAATCCTCTGAAGGAAGTCTGGATGGCTGTTCTCAACTCTCAGTGAGGGGATGAGTCACAGCATTATGCTAAAGGCAAAGTAAAGGCAATTTATTCACATCCACTGAAGATGTGTTTGAGATACAGGCAACACCATGCAGATAGCTGTTTGAAACAATGAGTGGGAATCTTGATGCTCTATGGGGATATTAATTTTATTAATTTTTTTAAGATGTTTGGTTAGTAAAATCAAATTAATTAGCACAAGGAAATCAATTTACTACATATTATGTCATGTGCTGTGAAAATAAAAATAAAACCAAAACAAACAAAAAAGAAAACAAAGTAAACAAACAAACTAAAAACCACCACCAAGAAAATCCTATCTCTAATACTTCTGGTATGAAATCACTTGGAATATAACTCAATTTACTTCTATAGAAAAAGAATCAAATCCTAAATGCTTGCACTGGTGATGATTGTTTCACTTCTGTTAAGGTCAAGGAGATTTCACATATCCAGATTTCCCATATTCATAAATCCTAGATATATTTTGTATCAAAGGAGAGCAAAGCTTAACTACCTTTAGGAGATACATGGAACAGAGCTGACACTAGGGCTAGGATAGGAGATAATAGATTCCATAATGGTAAGATTTTTACCAATTATCAAAAAGTATAAATTCTAAAACCAGAAATATTAATATTAGACCTTGAGTTTTCACTTGCATTACATCTTCTTTGTCAGACTAGTGTCAATTGTTAAAATAAGTCTTGGGGAAATAAAGCAATTGGCAAAATGTGGAGATGGCAATCAAAGGCCAGGATATATTGAGTTGTCCTATACTTCAATAACTACATAAGTATGCATTAATAATGACCAGGCTGTATATGTTTTTCACCATAAAAGCACACAAAATGTGTTGGTAGATCTGCATGTCTATATCTATCAGAAAACATGATTTGTTCATCTTTGAACTACAGCTGCTAGACTGCATTAGCAACACAAGAGCACTCTGTCATTTTCTCATGCTAATGAAAACTTTGAAGAAGGAAATGTAGAACAATGTGAAACATCACAGGAAATTTGATGTGCCCAAATACAATTATTTAAATTGGAATCTGGCCAGACAGTATAAGCCTGTATACACAAACACGAGTCCGTCCAAAGAACAATAACTGGATATTGAAAAAGTGTTAACTACAGATGAGTTTTTGAAGCTATGAGTAACCATCCAGGCTTTATTCTCACAGTTTTTATTTTTGTCTAAAACCCTGACTTGATTTATAATCTGATTACCTATTCATACCCCTTCATTAACCAATGTGCAGCTTGCCATTACATTAATGAACCTTTTCCAACATTGATGTACCATTCAGCAGAGCAGTGATTGAACACAGCTAAACTAAACCAAAGTTGAATAATGCTTGACAAATTCTACCTCAGTGAATTCTAGAAACAAAGACCTGAAACTTTCCAGGGAATAAGTTGTAATGGCTGACAGCTGAGTCCTCTAGAGTCGTGCCAGTGTACCATGATTCAGAGCCTATCATTTGGTGGCTCCTCTTCTGAGCTTCTCAGTTCAAGAGAGATGAGAACACAGTTGACAGAGTTCAACAAAGGGCTGTTATGATTGAGAGACTGGAATACCTCACATGTGAGGAAAGGCTGAGAGAGCTGGGACTGTTAAGCCTGAAGAAAAGGCTCAGGGGAAATCGTATTAATGGAAATAACTACCTGAAGGAAACTTGCAAAGAGGATGGAACCAGGACTTTCACAAATTGAAACACAGGAGGTTCTGTCTGAACATCTGAGTAGAATTTTCACTGCAAGGGTGAGTGAGCAATGGCACAGGATGCCCAAAGGTGTTGTAGAATCTCTTAGCTTAGAGATATTAAAAAATTGTCTAGACATAGTCCTGAGTAACTGACTTTGTGTGTCCCTGCCTGAGGAGGGGCAGTGTACAGAGCACAGTGGACAAGATAACCTACAGAGATACCTTCCAACCTCAGCCATTCTGTTATTCTGTGATTTGTATCCTAAACACATAAAACAAGTAAAAAAACAGAACACAACACCATGATAGTTCTCTAAAGAACGCATAAAAGCATGGTTTCCCTTCATGAGTCAGATAATATGCTACTGACTCAGATTCATAGCAATGTAAGAAAAAGACGGCCATGAAGCCGAGACACCAATAGGGACAAACGATAGAAGAGCACTGTTACTAGCTCCTAGTGCAGAACCAGGTTAAACTGACTTCATGTTATAGATGCCATAATAGGTTTAGTACCCATCTTTGCAAGCCTGGTGCTTAAGATGAACACACAATATATCTCCAAAGAGCATATTTCCAACTATCTGTCAACCAAAGAGTCTACTGAATTAATGCTCCTAACACACATCAGCAGAATCACAGCACTAGCAAAATGGAGCTTTCTTTAAAGGCAGAGATCATGGTGTTACATCTCTCTAATTTAATACAAAATAATGATCTGAGTGCTTACCCAGAAAGTGAAAAAGTTGGATCTATTACCATCCTTTCACTTCCTACAAGAGGTGTCTGTCATCAAGACTAGCTTGAATGAAAGTAGTTTTCAAATCTTCTGTTGAAATCCAGGCCATTGTGTGAAGACTTCAATGAAAATGAAACAGGAAAATGGCAGTAAGGGTGGAATTCAGGTTAGGTGTTCATGATATCGATATCTCCATGTACATGAGGTAGCTAAGTCTATGGAGTCCAGGGAGCTCCCCAAATGACCATATGCACATACCTGCTTTAGCATGATCTGAATAACTCTCCATAGCAACTGGATCTCCCCTTAGTTTAATGAGATTCAAGAGCCTAGAATTGGCTTCTGCCCTTAAGATTTTTCACTTCAGACCTTCTCCTTCACTGAAAATATGACTGGGCAAAACTTCATGCATATGCAAATTCTCGTGGCTTGCAGTGTAGCTCTGCAGAGGCCATTATTCATAATTAATAGGAATGTGAGGAGAAAGGGGGAAAGGCTATGAAGACAATAGGAAAATCAGTGAATAAGTACACAGGAATAATTACAAGAGTACATGGCATGTGTGACTTCTGAGGGAGGGCAGTTGGCAGAGAGTAGACCTCCTGCACAGTTCTCTGATCACAGAGAAAAATTCAGTGAGTGTCTTTTGACTCACTGTTTTATAATTCCACTTAGAAAGGAGATTTCATCAGGGATCTGAAGTAGAATTAGGGACTATGTGAATGAAGAAGAGAAATTGGTATGATAAGTGGTATGAAAAACAGTGAAGGAGATGACAGGTAGAAGTCTGGATGGCCAGGGTAGTATTACTGATTGTGAACAGTCCTTGCATAATTGTTTCAGTTTCCTTAAGAGAAAGGTACTTCTTCTTCCACTGCAATAAACAAGAAACCTAACAACTTTTTTCAGTTTTAAGCTAAAAAGACTGTAACTAGTCAAAGAGACAGCATTTTCAGGGAATATCAGGTTCTCTGTCCACTTAGAGATTCACTATCACTCAAACTTACCTTTTTGGTTAAAGCCATCTGAAGCACATGAGAAACAATTGCTGGTTGACAGTGTTGAGTTGTTCTGTGAGCAGGAGAAGTATCCTGACTCATCAAGAAGGTAACCTGAGTTAGATTGCAGTGCATGGGTCTGGAGCCCGATGGCAGGATGACATGTCAACTCTAACGCACTAGGCTGTTCATGGGCTCACTGATTCTAAGGCTAGAGGGGACCACTAGACCCTCTAGTCTCACTTAATATGACACAGTTTACAAAATCTTCCAGAAAGTCTTTGTAGGCATCATGAGAAGGAACCACTTTAGAGTTTCAGTAGTTAATCATGCCAGTGCCCATTTATAAACAAGCCTGCCATTTCTCAAGAGGCTCAGTCTTTCTTTCAACGTCTTGCATTTCTAGACAGAGAGTTCTTACTGCCTTTTTTTTTTTTCCATACCAAATATTGCTTAAATAGAATTAATGTGACTTGCAACTTGCAGTCATATTTTTAAAACCTGATATAAGACTACCTCTGTAGGGTGTCGCTTATATCTTCATCAGGGCTTTCTCCAGTTTTGTAGATCTCTTTTATGGGGTTATGGCACTACACTTACATGTGGTATTTTGGTGTCAGCCTCACAAATGCAGAGGTAGGATCTCACTANAACTCCCAAACCATCACATACTCCTATTTCTTTCTCTTCACACATCCAAAGAGCTACATTTTTTTTTCCAATAGCAACATACCTAAGCTGTGCATGCACTGAATTTTATGGTGCAACTCTGGTTTCCTGATCATCCATAAGAGAGTACTGTTGTGCAGCATACCCTGGTCCTCACCCAGGGGCAAATGAGTTTATTCTAACAGGAATCATAACAGGCAGGGGATCTAAACACATTTGGGTTTCAGCAGATCTCACAGGTGACATAGTGTGAGGGCATGTTTCCTGGGGGAAGGACTGTAAGCCTGGGACTGTGTTCATACCATTCCATAAAATTAAGGTAATTTTGACTGCCTCATTCTAGCTGGAGTTTGGTTTTGGAGTATCAACTTTTCTTGAAAGGAACTGAAGATGGACACAACAGGCCTTCAGAATGGCTTTTTGGGTAGCAATTATTGCTGTAGATGCTATGAGAACAGTTATTGTCTGTTGCAGGGCTGGCAAGGAGTGAGACTCAACTGACCTAACTACATCTGAGCTAAACTTCTTTTCAAGGCAGTTGAAAGTGGCACTTTTGTTTGCTTTCATCTATCCTGTATTAAATATCTTTTTAATGCACTTGAAAATCTATCTTCACTTACTATAAAGTGGATCCAGGTTAGATAATTCAAATATAGACATAAGATTATAGACAGATGAGTCCTGCTGCAAGTAATTTACTCTGATCAATGTTCTTTATGTATTTTCAATGCCTTGAGGGGGTGCAGTTGTACTCTGGGAGGTGAGGAAAATGAAAGTGCCAGATCATGGTAGGAAATGTTTCATTCTGACACTCATTGAAGTGTGATGTCTTTGAAACTTATTTCTTTCTTCTGACTTTGGGATAAAAAGTGCTGTACATGCTATGCCTATAT
>WBNM01021430.1:9776-22695 GCA_013399055.1 Ramphastos sulfuratus | reverse complement strand
TTCTGTTATTTATCTACTCTGTTATTTTATTCTCCAGATCATAGTTCTCTGTTATTTTATTCTGTTATTTATCCACTCTGTTATTTTATTCTCCAGATCATGGTTCTCTGTTATTTATCTACTCTGTTATTTTATTCTCCAGATCATAATCCTCTGTTATTTTATTAAAAACTATCAATATACACAAATGTGCAATGTGGCAGAGAACAACAGTGACAAATCACCTTCAGTGACAGGCCTGCAAATGAATATATCAGAAATTAGGTGGTTTCTCCCACACTTCATAGATTCATGGAATGGTTTGGGTTGGAAGGGACCTTAAAGATCATCCAGTTCCAACCCACTGTCATGGGCAGGGACACCTCCCACCAGCACACTTTGCTCAAGGTGTCATCCAACCTGGCCTTGAATATCTCCAGGGAGGTTGTGGATGACAGAATCACAGAATGTGATCTTTGATCACATTCTGTGATTCTGTGCTCCACACCCTCCCTGGGCAACCTGTTCCAGTGTCTCACCATCATCCCTGGAAGGGCTTTCTCCCTAAAATTCCACAAAGCCTGTCTCTCCACAAACACCTCTTTGCTATTTGCACTTCAGAACTGGAGATGAGCACTTCCTCTGCCAATTGGACACAGTTAAGCTCTAAAAGTGTTCATCTCCATTTACAGATGTTACAGGAGAGCTTTTGGTTTTTTTTTTTCCTTTGTGGATTGTCCAATACTTACATGAGATGAAAACAGTTTGGAGTTGGAGGCATATGGCTCTCTAAAAACTCTGATAATGAGGTTTAGTTCCCTTATGTATTGTCGAACCTCTGCCATAAAGGACTTCACTAGGTCATAATAGGTTTGCTCCCCTGAGGTGGAGGGTTCCTCATCAGATAAAGTTAGTGTACTTAAATCTTCTACATCTTGATGGAACATATCCATTAACACCTGGATAGCAGAGAGAGGGAAATCCACAGAGTGAGAAGAACTTCTTTTCAAGAGCTACCAGAAGGCACCAGCAAAGGGAGTCTTTTTTTCCCCACCTAATCAGCAGTGTGCACTACCAAGCTGCAACTGGCTGAGCAAAAACAAAAGCAACATCATTGCAGTGAGCTTGCAAGCCACCATTTACAGTGGCAGTTCACAGATTCACAGAATGCTTTGGGTTGGAAGGGACCTTAGCGATCATAGAATGGTAAGGTTGGAAGTGAGCTCAAGGATCATCTAATTTCAAACCCCCTGTCATAGGCAGGGATGCCTTGCAGCAGCCCAGGGTGCTCAAGGCCTCATCCAGCCTGGCCTTCAACATCTCCAGGGAGGTTGTGGAGCACAGAACCACCCAATGTGATCTTTGATCACATTCTGTGATTCTGTGCTCCACAACCTCCCTGGGCAACCTGTGCCAGTGCCTCACCACCCTCACTGCAAACAACTTCCTCCTAACATCCACTTTCAATCTCCCCTCTGCCACTTCAAACCCACTGCCCCTTGTCCTGGCATTCCCAGACCTTGTCAATAGTCCCTCCCCAGCCTTCCTGTAGGCCCCTTCAGATCCTGGAAGGCCACTCCAAGGTCTCCTGGCAGCCTTCTCTTCTCCAGGCTGCAGAGCCTCAGCTCTCTCAGCCTGTCCTCACAGCAGAGCTGCTGCAGCCCTCTCAGCATCTCAGTGGCCTCCTCTGGGCTGGCTCCAACAGTTCCATGTCCTTCCTGTGCTGGGGGCTCCAGAACTGCACACATTTGGTTTTCCTCAAGAGAAGTGGATCACTGAATGCTTCTTCCACACCTGGTATCTGAGCCAGGGGTTGGTACCATGACTTAGCAAGTGGCAAACAGGAATCACACTCTGGGTTGTTTTTGAGATACTCAAAGAACATCCTTAAAGGTAAACAAAGGAAGCTGACCATAAATTAGTAGAAGGTTTCTAACTTGAAGGTTCTTTAGCAGAAAGGAAACCTAAAGAGGGCCCAAAACCAGTCTATGATGATGCAGTACATCTTAACAAGAAGCCAACATACAAGATGACTTTGTCCTGGGATAGACGAGTGGGACAGGATTTCTAAGCAGACCTGCTGCCCTGAAGTCCTGCAGTGGATCAAGCAATACATGTGAACTTCAAAATGAAGAAGGTGAATGCCACCTGCCAGCCTCCCCTCCAAAGAGACAGAAATGAAAGCCATGGGGATCTGTGCTACTGCAGAGACTGACCTGACTGCTGCCCACTGCTGGAGGGACTGCAGGAGCAGGCCTGTCAGTACTCCTCTGAGGGCCATAAGAGGGAAGGCTAACACACTGAACACAGAATGGGAGTTCAGAATGGCACAAAACAGAATGAAAAAGTGTTTGCCAAAGTAATTAGGCAACTGGAGAGCCAAGAGTTTGAACTTGAGAAGGAGCCACGAGACGTTTCCCCTGGTCTTTGTGGTCCAAGGAGTCTTTCCCTAAAGCATGCTCCTGGCACTTCTCCAGAAGCCAGGCCNCAGGGCTGCTCTCAGCCATTCCCCACCCAGCCTGGAGCTGTGCTTGGCATTGTGCCTACCCAGGTGCAGGACCTTACACTTGGCCTTGTTGAATGTCATGAGGTTGGCTTGGGCACAGCTCTGCAGCCTGTGCAGGTCCCTCTGGATGGATCCCTGCCCTCTAGCAAGTGACTGTGCCACACAGCTTGGTGCCATCTGCACACTTGCTGAGGGTGCACTGATTCCTCTGTCCATGGCACTGACAAAGATGTTAAACAGTTAGCCAAGAAGAGTGAGTGACCCTGCAGGAGAACACCTGGGCATCTGTGAGTTCAAGAGATGAGTTGAGAGGTTCATCAAGTATGAATATGGGGAGAAATGCACCTACCTGAAGCAGTCACTCTTCACTCAAGTCTTGTCCTAACACTCCTCAAAGAGAGGCAGCTCTAGTGAGGAGGGCACACAACAGGTTCTTTCTCCTAGTGAGGCAAAGGACCTTGCTAAACACCCTGGTCTTGAACTTCTGTGAAAGCAGAACCATCAACGTGTTGGCATTAAGATAGGCTTCTTCTGAAGCTCTAAGAGCAGAAGGTGATTAATTTTTCAGAGCCAGTGAAAGGAACTCCAGTCATAAGGGAATCCTAACTCATCCTGGGGACTGGAGCATTACAGGGTCACTGCAGTGATCCTGCAGGGCAGGAGGCTACACAAACAGGTTACCCAGGGAGGCTGTGGCTGCTCCCTCCCTGGAGGTGTTCAAGGCCAGGCTGGACAAGGCCTTGAGT
Source organism: Ramphastos sulfuratus (assembly GCA_013399055.1). NCBI lineage: Eukaryota > Metazoa > Chordata > Aves > Piciformes > Ramphastidae > Ramphastos > Ramphastos sulfuratus. The sequence continues at coordinate 19,464 of WBNM01021430.1, read as the reverse complement.
GACCTGTACTAGTGGGAGGTGTCCCTGCCTATGGCAGGGGGTTGCATCTAGATGATCCTTGAGGTCCCTTCCAACCTTCCCATTCTAGGAAATACTGCAGGGATTCAAGGAGGCCCCAACATTTGTACCTTTACTTTATGGACACACCTCTAGCACATACCCAGGCTGTATTCACAAGGTGTGTATCTCACTACCATGAAATCCACAGGAAAGAATTAAAGTAGCTATGGGATGCACCAAAGCCCCTGCACTCAGCAGCACAGGGCTGGGTCTAACATCATGAGGTATCTCCCCAGAAGACCTCCACAAGGACTCTAGATCCCAAAATGCTTGTTGAGAGCACTGCAGCATCCCCGTGTCAGTCCTTACGCAGTTATGCAGGAGGCAGCTGCTGGCACACAAAGGGCTTTGAACAAACTGGAACATAACAAGTTCCATTTCAACAGCAGGAGGAACTTCTTGAATTCAAGGGTGCTGGAGCATTGGAGCAGGCTGCCCAGAGAGCTGGTGGAGTCTCCATCTCTGGAGATACTCCAAACCCACATGGATGTGTTCCTGTGTGACCCTCTTTAGGTGAACCTGCCTTGGCAGAGGGGTTGGACTCTACCTCCAAAGGTCCCTTCAGATTCCAATCATTCTGTGATGTCAACTAGACTGCAGGTATTGGATTTAGGGCAAATGAGAAATGGCCAGAAGAAAAGCAGCCTACATTTTAACAGAGTTTGGTTTGTGCAGACAAGGTAAAATTTTCCAGAGGGATGGATGGCACAAAGGCAAGTGGGAAAGTGCCTGAGAAGAAAAAAAATTGGGCACACAGAGCCAGGAAACTGTTCTGTTACAAAAAATAAAACCAAGCAGATTATGGAGAGGGACATAACACACTAGGAACTGGTAAGAAAGCTCCCTGGGAGCACCTCCCAATGGCTTGTGCTGAGGCAGTAAAGAAGGAGGCCTGCTTTAGAGCTTTTAGATCACAAGGGCAAGCCTGGAGTCTGGTATCTGGGGAAGAGCTTCATGGACCAGTACAGGCTGGGGACTGCCCTGCTGGAGAGCAGCAGAGGGGAAAGGGACCTGGGAGGCCTGGTGCCTGGTGGGCAGAAGGGTGCCCATAGGCCAGCAAGGTGCCCTCGGGGCCAAGAAGGCCAAGGGCATTCTAGCATGGATTAGAAGGGAGGTGGTGAGTAGGTCCAGAGAGGTTCTCCTGCCCCTCTGCTTTGCCCTGGTGAGGCTGCATCTGAGATACTGTGTCCAGTTCTGGGCCCCTCAGCTCAAGAAGGACCTCAGGGAACTGCTTGAGAGAGTCCATTGCAGAGCCCCCAAGCTGCTGCAGGCAGTGAACATCTCCTGTGAGGCCAGGCTGAGGGAGTTGGGGCTGGGAGCCTGCAGCAGAGCAGCCTGAGGGCTGCCCTCAGTGCTGTGCTAAAGATGTGCAGGGCAGTGTGGGCAGGATGCAGCCAGGCTCTGCCCAGGGGTGCCCAAGGGCAGCACAAGGGGCATTGGGGGCAAGCTGGAGCAGAGGAGGTGCCAGGGGAACAGGAGGGGAACCTTTGTCCCTGTGAGGGTGCTGGAGGCCTGGAGCAGGCTGCCCAGAGAGGTTGTGGAGTCTCCTTCTCTGGAGCCTTTCCAATCCCGCCTGGATGTGTTCCTGGGTGACCTGCTCAAAGTGATCCTCCTCTGGCGGGGGGTTGGGCTGGATGATTTCTGGAGGTCTCTTCCAGCCCCTAACACTCTGAGATTATTTTCAAAAGTTCCTTCTGTGTACCTATGAAAGAGTTCCTCCAACATAACATGATGGAAGTTGATAAATCAACTTCATCACAGCTCTTCTGCTCACCACCTTTGCTAGGACAGGAAGAAGCAGGCAGCAACAGCACTTATTCCTGTTACTATTCCATGGCAAACATTCAAGCATGCACCTTCATGGAATCATAGAATGGTAAGGTTGGAAGGGACCTCAAGGATCATCCAGTTCCAACCCCCTGCCACAGGCAGGGACACCTCCCACTAATACAGGTCACTCAAGGCCTCCTCCAACCTGGCCTTCAACACCTCCAGGGAGGTTGTGGAGCACAGAAGCACCCAATGTGATCTTTGATCACATTGGGTCCTTCTGTGCTCCACAACCTCCCTGGGCAACCTGTGCCAGTGTCTCACCCCCCTCACTGCAAACAACTTCCTCCTAACATCCACTTTCAAGCTCCCCGCTGCCAGTTCAAGCCCATGGCCCCTTGTCCTGGCACTGCAAGACCTTGGCAATAGTCCTTCCTTCAAACCAAGCAGACATGACCAAAAGCAAGACTCAGAAGTACTCCAGTCTTCAAGGCCTCACCTTGAGAGACTAAAACAGGGTGAAGAAAGCAGGATTGGAAAAAAAGGAAGCAGGAAGTGAGAAAAAGTGTACCCAGTGAAAGACAGAGACAATCCCAAAGCCAATAACACAGACCAAGTACTGAAGGGATCAATCTGAACATCCCTGGGATTCAGCAAGGCTCCAGATTCTTACATCCCACCCCTTAAAGGCTTCACTTCAAGCTTTGTTTTTTTTTTTAATAATGAAAAACTCAAGATGCTAACGAGGTGGCCACAGGAGCTAGAATGCAAAGACACCTGGAAGAGGCTGGAAAGAGAGCAAATTCCTGTCTGGACCTCATGAATCTCTTGAAGTTACATGAAAGACTACCTGCAGATCAAAACATAACCTGCTGAGGAGGGTTAGGCTGGGTGGGCATTTTGGTTTTCAAATGCTGTGCCACTGAGGCACTGCTTTTTACGTGCACCAGTACACCCAGAGAACACCCAAGCTTCATTTCAGCCTTCTCTTTTCAAGCTACAAAATCAGAGTCCACTTTTACAGCTTCGGAATGTTAACCTTTGAAGTCAGTGCACTTTGTAAAGCATTTGCAAGCGGCCGAGGTTCTAAAGATGATATTAAAAAGGAAGAGAGATGATGATGATGATGATGATGATGATGATTATTACTACTACTATTGTTATTCTTCCTGGAGAACTGCAGCTTTGAGGGCAGCCTGAGCTGACTCAGCCCCACCTGGCTGGGGGAGTTTTGGAGGACTGATATTTGCAAAAACGATCCAGAATCTTTATCACCTTCAAGGTGAGTGGTGCCAGTTCCTGGAGCTTGGCTTAGGGTAGCCTCTTCAGGCTTATTTCCTCATCTCTAGTTAAGTCTGGACCAGCTGATCCTTGGGGTCCCTTCCAACCTGGCATTCTGTGATCAATCAGTAGAAGCAGTAATTCTGTGAGCTCCCTGAGCTCTGCTGGTGGCTTTGCTCTGTCACTGGAACTGTATTTTCCGAGAGGACTTCCTGCTTTCTGAGGTAAAACCCTTGGTGTGCTCAACAAGGGACAGACACTGCCCTCTCAACACTGACCTAGGGCTTCCTGCTGAGGTGAGGAAGAGGAGCTAGGGCTTACCTTATCAGCACACATTGCCACTTTGATATCTTGTTTTGTAATCTCATAATGCCTTATATTCCTCACGTAATTCCCAACCAGTTTCAAGATGTCTGCAGAAATGTATTCTAATACTGCCACTATGTAAACAGACACTTGGTGGTCAATTTTGTAGCCTAGAACTTCCTGAAAGAAAAAAAAACAAACAACCAACCAAGGAATACACAGCACAGGTTACAGCTAAGCTCAGTCAGCCCCTCAGGGAACATTAATCAGGTATCCACACTTCAGCAATACAAACACAGCAGCCTGGAGGCCTGACCAAGCAGCACTGTCACCAGGGATGCTGCCCTGTTAACTGTGGAAATGACAGCAGCCAACAACTGTCCCCCAAACCCCTCACTTAGATATTTAGGCTTATTCACAGAAGTTTCTTGAGCTTTTTCTTTAGGCATGCAAAATGAAGCAAGAGCAACTGAATTCAAAGCAAAGGAGTTCTTTGCTTTCTTTGTCCAGGCAAGAATTAACTAATTTTTAAGTGAGAGGAAAACAAAAAACAAAACAAACCACCAAAGACAAAAGCAATTAACTAACAATAAAAGCAGGCAACAAACAAGATACTCTTGATGCTTTCTGCTTACATTTCAGGTAGCACACAGGCATGAGACAAACCCCAAGTGTTAGTTTCTACTTGGATTCTAAAAGTAGGGTTGCACTTCTGCTTACCTTTAGTAAAGGATGGATTTTTTCTACTGGGAGAGATAATGGATTCCTTCTTTTCCTCTTCTCAATAGCAGACTGGGCATCAGCTATTGCCCACTTGTCAATAGGATGGGGAAAACTCTTTTGAACACGATCCTTGGAAAGAAAACAGCACAGGACTGGAGGGTAAATGGACAATCTGAAGGAGCTCAGCATCATTACTGCATTGTCAAATTGCTTTCCATCACTTACCCAAGGACTGTTTGTTTGCTAATGCTACCATGGGAACTGTACAAGCTAGTACAAGATGTGCAGATCTCAGCATCTTGGCATGAGCTGCTCACTGCACTCAAAAGGCTGTACCAAGATATCATCATCACAGAATGGGCTGGGTTGGAAGGGACCTCCAAAGGGCATCCAGTCCAACCCTCTGCACTCAGCAGGGACATCCTCCACTAGAGCACAGCCCTGTCCAGCCTCACCTTCAATATCTCCAGCCATGGGCCCCAACCACCTCCCTGGGCAACCTGTGCCAGTGTCTCACCACCCTCACTGGAAAGAACTTCCTCCTAATATCCAGTTTCCCTCTCCCCTCTGCCACTTCAAACCCATTGCCCCTTGTCCTGGCATTACAAGACCTTGGCACTAGTCCCTCCCCAGCCTTCAGATACTGCAAGGCCACTCCAAGGTCTCCTGGCAGCCTTCTCTTCTCCAGGCTGCACAGCCCCAACTCTCTCAGCCTGTCCTTTTAGCAGAGCTGCTCCAACACCCTGATCATTTTCATGGCCTCCTCTGGACCTGCTCCATCAGATCCATGTCCTTCCTATACCGAGGGCTCCAGAGTTTGCCCCAGCCCTGTAGGTGACGTCTCAGTAGAGCAGAAGGGCAGGATCCCCTCTCCATCTCTGTCCACACTGCTTTGGACACAGCTCAGGCAGAGCAAAGTGGCAGATCTCTGGATCTGCTGCCCATGCTGCTGTGGATGCAGCCCAGGCTGACACTGACCTTCTGTGCTGCAAGCTCACAGTGCCTGCTCCTGTCCAGCTTAGAATCATCATAGAATAGTAAGGTTGGAAGGGACCTCAAGGATCATCCAGTTCCAACCCCCTGCCATAGGCAGGGACACCTCCCACTAGTACAGCTCACTCAAGGCCTCCTCCAGCCTGGCCTTGAACACCTCCAGGGAGGTTGTGGAGCACAGATCAAAGATCACATTGGGTGCTTCTGTGCTCCACAACCTCCCTGGGCAACCTGTGCCAGTGTCTCACCACCCTCACTGGAAAGAACTTCCTCCTAATATCCAGTTTCCATCTCCCCTCTGCCACTTCAAACCCATTGCCCCTTGTCCTGGCATTACAAGACCTTGGCAATAGTCCCTCCCCAGCCTTCAGATACTGCAAGGCCACTCCAAGGTCTCCTGGCAGCCTTCTCTTCTCCAGGCTGCACAGCCCCAACTCTCTCAGCCTGTCCTCACAGCAGAGCTGCTGCAGCTCTCTGAGCATCTTAGTGGCCTCCTCTGGACCTGCTCCAGCACTTCCATGTCCTTCCTGTGCTGAGGGCTTCAGAACTGCACACAGGACTGCAGATGGGGTCTTCTTGCCCACCAGCATGCCCAAGTCCTTCTCTTCAGGGCTGCTTTCTATCACCTCCTCCCCTAGACTGTACTGATAGTGAGGACTGCTCTGGCCCAGGTGCAGGATCCTGCACTTGCTCGTACTTGTTCAAACCTCATGAGGTTCACCTGGGCCACCTCTCCAGCCTGTTCAGGTCCCTCTGGATGCCAAAAGCAGTCAGAAGTTGAGAAATAACAGAATGAAGTTGCCTTGGCAGGCTCTTTAGTGCACGTGCCTGGTCATCCAGCAGCACTACACTTTCTCCTAGCACTCCATTCCCAGTGCTGCATAGTCACTGAAGGGGATGATGAAGGTTTGCTGCTTCACCTTTACTCATCAGCACATGGTCCAGACTGCACACATGCAAACTGCTCTAACAAAGTCACTAACCACAGCAGGAGAAAAGATTCTACAACAGCACCCACATCTTTTAACACAGTTTCACAGCCTGCAGGTGGACCATACATGCCCCAGTGTATTTACTCCTCCTGCCAGCTGTCAGGCTGCTTGAGGACACCCATACATGGGACAGCTCTTCTGGAACTCACACACACACAGATCTCTGGAGGCTCAAAAGCTTTACTGTTTTTTGTAACCCTGGTGTTCAGACATGCCAGAAATCTACCTTCTCTGATCACTTTACATTTTGTTTTTTTCAGTGCACAGCTCCTGCCAACTGTTTTGGCTGCAAGTGCTCACTGACATAAGCATGACCCTAGCCTGAGCAACCTTGAAATGAGGAAGATGAAGTTAATGACTATTTACAAAGAGCTGGTAGAGGACAAAGTACACAAAAGCCTTCTGACAAAAAACTGGGACAGGATACAAGCCTGTGAAGGTGGCACTCAGCTTCTCAAAGTACAGGCTTTTGGTTTCCACCCCCCTCATCAAAGCTTCTAGAAAAGGAAAGCAGAGCAGCTACCCAAAAAGAAGTCTCATTCACTACCAAATACTAATTCACCCCTCTAACATAACCCACCCTGCTGACTGAACAATGAAGGCTTCCTGGGAGGAACAGAAATACATGTATGACCATATAATTAAAGACAGCATCATGATGCATGAACACAAAGGGGACAAACTGAGGTTGCTTGATCATCTCTAACTCTTGCATTTCTCATCCTGACTTCCCAGCCATAAAAACTTGCAATGCAAGGGTTTTGTTAGCATTGTTTCTCCAGTGGCATTAAACAACCTTCCACAAACCTCTTGTCTCCTGAGCTGCCAGACTAAGAATGAGGTTGCTAAAACAGGCCAGCCACTGCAGGGGATACTGGACCACCACCAGAGAGAGGAGTCAATGTTCAGAAGAGAAGAGGAAGGATGAAATTCCTGAATGCTGAGCTCAGAGAAAGCTGTATTGGTTTTTTTTAAAGGGGTTTTTGGTGGAAGGTTTTGGGTTTTTTGCCATTTTCTTCAGAAGGTGAGGATGCTGCATCTCTGGGCCAACAAGTACTAGAAAGCAACAAGCACACTGCATAAGGAGTCTACAACTTGGCAGCAAGGTCTTAAGCACACAGGGCTACCAGGATAGGCATGGGCTTCGAAGCTTAACTCATTTAGCTGGTCTAACATCTCAGCTGCAGAAATCCTCTCAGATCACACTCTGAGTTGCTCAAACATCAAGTTGCTTTTCTCAGCATCAGAGGTTGTAGCTCTTCAAAAGAGGCAAAAGCAAAGAGGTTTCTATATAGAGGAAAGAAGTTTCCTCAAGTCATTCTGAGAAAGGGACTGAGCTATTTTTGTTCAGATTTCCAGGGGAGTGTATCAGCCTAAATCACCATGCTGAGAAAGTAGCACAGAGCCTCACGCTAAGCAGATGTATTTTGCATGCAATGCCAGTGGGGAAAAAGAGATCTTCTCTGAAGGAAGCAGACAGCTTGTGTAGTTGCACTCCCCATCTATTACACAGTAACACAGCTCAGAGGCTGTTGAACAACAAAGCCAATTGATAGGGAAATCAGCATTGGGTTACCCAGCAGGCTTGAAGCAGAAAGTTCTGCTCCGTAAAGACTGCATCATTGCTGTTCTCATTTGCACCTTGTGAAATCATTAACACAGTAACTTTTTATCAGCACAGATTGATAACAAGTATTCTTTATACCTCTACATCCAGAAAACTCCTTGGTTGTGCTTGACACAACATATTTAACAGCTGGAGAATTAACTCCTCCACATACTGCAGCGCATCTTCAGTAGAGGAAAGTTTAGGATGCACTTGCACCTGGACCTATGGGAAACAGAAGAATTGAAGCATTCAGTTTTGCTCCTCCCCCAAACCATATGCTGTAATTGAAGAAAACAAACCCCAAATGACAAAAGAATGAATCAAACAGCTGAAGAAAATCCAACCCAGGCAAAACAGGAGCGAAGCACTCACCTATGCCTGGTAGAAATGCAAAGCTCCACGGTTAAATGCATTCAACTCTCTGTAAGCAACATTTAATGTCAAGAAAGCAGCTAATTAATAATGGTGCTTAGCAATGCAGTTAGGAAAACTGTTTAAACACACCCCCCCTGCTGACATTTGTCTTGGACAAACTGATTTGAGATGTTTTAGGCACAACTCATTTTTGTCAAGAGTAACGAAACGCAGAACCTTTTTCTCAGAGGCACTACAGAAACAGCAACGATTTCAGCAGCATTTAGCCTTCAAATCATAGAATGGGAAGGTTGGAGGGGACCTCAAGGATCATCTAGTTCCAACCCCCTGCCATAGGCAGGGACACTTCTCACTAGTACAGGGCACTCCAACACCTCCAGAGAGGTTGTGGAGCACAGAATCACCCAATGTGATCAAAGATCACATTGGGTGATTCTGTGCTCCACAACCTCCCTGGGCAACCTGTGCCAGTGTCTCACCACCCTCACTGTAAAGAACTTCCTCCTAACATCCAGTCTGAATCTTCCCTCTGACACTTCAAACCCATTGCCCCTTGTCCTGGCATTACAAAACTTTGTCAATAGTCCCTCCCCAGCCTTCCTGGAGCCCCCTTCAGATATTGGAAGGCCACTCTAAGCTCTCCTGGCAGCCTTCTCTTCTCCTGGCTGCAGAGCCCCAACTCTCTCAGCCTGTCCTCATAGCAGAGTTGTTGCAGCCCTCTCAGCATCTTGGTGGCCTCCTCTGGACTGGCTCCAACACTTCCATGTCCTTCCTGTGCTGGGGGCTCCAGAACTGCACACAGGACTGCAGCTGGGGTCTGAGGAGAGCAGAGCAAAGGGGCACAATCCCCTCCCTTGCCCTGCTGCCCACACTGCTCTTGCTGCAGCCCAGCACTTGGTTGCTGTCTGGGCTGCACTCACACTGCAGCCTCATGACTTAATCCACTCTCAATGAGCTCTCACTGAAAGAAGTTTGTTTCCATACTGATGTTTTACAAAGCTGGAGTAAGAGAGAGGCCAGTGGCACCTCTGGCAGTTCTGAGGTTTTCAAAGTTGGGTCTCCACAGGTGCCACAAGTGGTGTAAAACCTACCAAGACACAATTCTCCTTGCTCCTTTCCTCATTCTTTTGCAGACACTCATTGAACTACTGAAACAAGCTCCCAGTAAAGCTTTCCTTTGTGCTTCTGCAGCTCCCCAAACAGCAGAGTTTGAAGCAGTTTACCTTTCAGGTGTGCAAAGCTCAGCAATTCAGGCAGGTTCATCTCTCAGTACTACCCTAATTATCACAACCCACCTTTACTCATTCCACTGCACACAACTGAAAATGCCTCCAACTTCTCTCAAACACTAGCACAAGAGCTTTAACCACCTTAACACCAAACCCCAACCATCAGCCTCATCCAAACGTGAAACCCACATCCGCACTCAAAGAACACTGCCAGGACTATTTCATTTCACACCTAAGTTTTCAGTGCTCTTTGCAGCTATAGAACTGTTCATAGAATGGGAAGGTTGGAAGGGACCTCAAGGATCATCCAGTTCCAACCCCCTGCCATAGGCAGGGACACCTCCCACTAG
>WBNM01021428.1:16190-136994 GCA_013399055.1 Ramphastos sulfuratus | reverse complement strand
TGGGAGCAGCTGCCTCCTCCTCCTGCTTCTGTACAACCATTTCCTCCAGGCGTCTCCAGGACTCTATGGAAAGCTGTCTCAAAGCAAATGTTTACTATCCCACAACATCTCCTTCTGGCCTAATGTCCTCAGACAAACTCCAGCCCAATTCCCTTTCTTGGAAGCCACAAATTCCCTCTAAACGCCCTTGTATTTGCTTAGCTGAAGGGGAGTTCTTTCGATAGGAAATTGAAGCTGGACTCTGTGCTCCTCGGCCTCCTGAGGGCAGCCTTCGGATTCCTTAGGAGGACTTCATCTTGAAGGTTTTTTTTCCTGATGCTCCGAGGAAATTCCCCAAGACCAGAGGAAATTGGTGATCTGCCTCAAGAAGGAAGCATCTACAAGGAAGGAAGTTTTTTAGCCTGGTTTTACATGGTTTGAGAGAGACCTTTGCTGCCCAGCAAGAGGAATTTTGCTTTATTGAAACTTTACAAATTAAATGGTTTGATGTCTGCAGCTGAGGATGATTCAGAAGCAGAGAACTGTTTGGGTTGGAAAAGCCCTCTAAGGTCATGGAGTCCAAGCATCAACCCAACAGCACCATGGCAGGGCTGTACCCATCTCCAGAACAGCCCTCTAGGCTGAACTGGGGGTTGAAAGTCTTACAACCCCCAGAGAGAAGCAGAGTGCAAGTCAGCTCCTTCCAGTGTAGAATGGGAGTGGGGCAAAGCAATCCCAAACTGGCAATGTCTGTTTGGCTCCCGTGGGGTTCAGCTGCAGGTAAGGTGAATCCAGCTGCCAGTAAGGGCTCAGCAACAGAGCAGCCACAATGCCCCCACAAATCCTGCCTGAATGCCCTTACTGCAGCTAAAGCCTCTTGTTTCATGCTCTGTCCATCACAGCCATGAGAAATGGACCCTCGGTCCTCTTCGTTTCTGAGCAGGCATTATTTTTAAGTCCCTTCTGCCTCCCAGCACTCAGCTCCCACACCAGGTCCTCAGGTCTGTGTGCTCAGCAGGCACAGGTGCTGCACCCTTTCCTCACAGCTCCTTCCTGCAGCTGTGCTCATTCCCTTGGCTTGTCTGCAGCTTCTTGCTGCTTGATACAGATTTGGCCACTGCAGCACTGCTGAGCTTGAGCTTCCAGGTTGGACTTTGTGTGCCCCTGGTCAGCCTTTGTGTGTCCAAGGTTAGACTCCCAATTGCAGAGCCCAGAGTGCTGATTGTGCTGAGTGAAGTGCCTCTGTACTGGGCACTGGTGAGGCTGCACCTTCAGTACTGGGCTCAGTTCTGGGCCCCCACTCCAAGACACTGAGAAGCTGGAGCAGGTCCAGAGAAGGGCAACAAAGCTGGGGAATGGTCTGGAGAACAGGGCTGGGGAGGAGCAGCTGAGGAAGCTGGGGGTGGTTAGCCTGGAGGAGGCTGAGAGAGACCTCATTGATTTCTTCAGCTCCTTGAGAGGAGGCTGCAGTAAGGTGGGGGTTGGGTTCTGCTCCCTAGGCTCAGGTGACAGAAGGAGAGGAACTGGCCTGAAATTGTGCCAGGGGAGGGTTAGGTTGGAGATGGGGAAAAAATTTGTTTGCTGCAAGAGTGGTCAGGGATTGGCACAGGCTGTCCAGGGAGGTGGTGGGGTCCCCTCCCCTGGAACTGTTCCAGAAAGGTGTGGCCATGGCACTTGGGGCTGTAGTTTGGTGGCCATGGTGGTGCTGGGCTGCTGGTTGGATTGGATGACCCTAGAGGGCTTTTCCAACCCAAACAATTCTGTGATCCTACAGTAAGTTGTATGCCAGCACCATCAGAGATGATCTGCAACATGCCAAGGACAGCTCACCCATCCTGTCTGTGCCTTCAGCCCAAGGAGGGAGGCACTGCAGAACCTCAGCAGGTAACAAAGTCTCCATCAGATGCATTTGAATTCTGATGGTTAAATTCAAAGGAACTTCAGCAGAACCTTCTTTTTCCAGATGAAGAGAGCATGGACTGATCACAGCTGCAGTGTACGAGGCATTTGTCAAGCTGCTTCTCTAAGGGGCAGTCTGAATCCACAGGATTTGTCTCTGTTTGGAACATGTGAAGCTTGCTAATCTGCAGGGAATATTCCTAGAGAGAGGACAAAGGAAATCAGCCTCAAGAGGCACTGAGTCAAAGAGAGCTTGGGATAACTTGGAGGCAGCCCCAACTGACCCCTTCAGCCAGCTGGACAGATGCAGAGGGGAAGATGAGGGGAAGAGGATGGGCTGAACTCCCAAGCCACTTCGTGGCTGTGTTTGGTATCTAGAAGTCCTCTTCTCCCAGAGGTTAAAAGCAAGCAGGACAGAGATGGATGTGCTTGCAAGCTCAACCTGCTGCTGCCAGTAATAAACCATTTGTGTTTTGCCTGTTTTCCAATGCTCTGATGTGTTACTGCTCTGAAGTTCAGGGTTTCATGAGTATTAAAGTTCAGCTTTGACCCTTCACATTTTTTTATGTGGAAGAGTTAGTCAGTGAGAAAAAAAATTCCCATCCCTCTTTGCCCTGGCTTGCTTATTGTGACTCCCTCAAGAATTTCAGTCTGAGGCTCTTTGCCAGGAGTATGTTTAGCTCTGGAAGGAGGCAAAACCTCCCACCCCTCCAAGATGCCCCACTCCAAGTTCATCTCTTGCCTTTTGCTCAAGCCTTGGATTTTAAAACACTCTGGACTAAGCTGACCCCAGCAGGGGTAAGAGAGCTTTGATAGGGCAGTTTATACCTGCTGAGAAAAGCTGACCCCCAGAGCTGCTTGCCAAGGAACCTCCCGATGCCATCAAACCCTGGTGGCTCAGCAGTAACCCAAGCCACACAGCTATCTTGTAGAGGATAAAAGTCTTCCTCATGCCACAAAATGGCAGCCTGTGGGAGTCACATGCTGCAGAAGGCCATAGTGAGAGGGACCTGAAGAGCACTGGGAAGCTTTGGTGGTGACATTTCTGTGCCATGCAGGCAAAGCTTCAGGCTTACTTCAGTTTTACACCTCAAGGCACAAATGGATTGCTGGTGGTTGAAGGAACAATGAAATTCCTCTAAGTGCCAACAGCAGAGACCAAGCAGGTGAATTGTCATGGGCAGGGCAGCAGAGGTGGCTGCTGGAACAGGACTCACCTGACAGCTTCAGTGCATTGTGCTCCTGCGGCAGACCACACCTGGGCTGGGTTTATCAGCAGTCCACAGTCACAGAGCAGATGTGGCAGAGCAGTGCCTGTTCGAAGCACCCTCCAGTGCCAAAAGCTTCCTTCCCCAGCTGCCTTCTCATCGTCAGCCACAAGGAAACAGAGCTCTGGATGAACTAACAAGGCTGGAACAAACCCCAGCAGTGCCAGTGGTGAAACAAAACCCAAGTGAGAGGATCCCTGCGTGTGGCTGCCACATCGAGAGGGCAGGGAAAGGCTCTGACATTGCACAACGAAGCAGCATCAAGAGGAAGCTAAGTCAGGTCAGCTGTGTGAGGAACCCAAAGGCCAGAACTGCCCAGGGAGTGGTGCCCAAACCAAAGCAGAGATCCCTGGCATCCGGAGCAGAGGCAGCAAGCTGGGCTGGATGTGGCTGGCAGCTGCTTCTCTTGCTCCTTCTGCTGGCACTGTAGACAAGGAAAGAACAGGGGGAGTGAGGGAGAATGCAGCAGGAGGGGCTAGGGCCAGACCAGAAAGGTGACAGGGAAGAGGGGGAGCTATGAGAAGCAAGATGAGGCATTGGATATGAGAAAAGTAAAAAGCAAGGGGAGAAAGGTCTGTGCAAGCATGGAAAAGAAACCAAAACGAGAATGGGAAAGCTGAGAGTCAGGGAAGTCAGGAGAGGTGAGAGGGAAAGGTCGTCTCAGCAGGAAAGCAGCACCCAGAGGGAGGGAGCTGGAGCAGCATCACCCACGAGAGCACTTTGCTGTTTGCATTCTGGCACTGGCCACTGGAAGCTACTCTCAAAGAAAGGAGCAATTCCTTCAGCCAGGTGTCTGCTGGCAGCTGCTTCTTCACTTAGTGAACAGTTGCAGGCAAACCTTAGAAGCATCAGCTGGAGAGACAGCACAAGATAGTCCAACATTCCCCAGCTGCACACTGAGCACCCCAGGAGCATTCTGGGGCACATTTGCTGCATCACTCAGCCCTCTTGGAGAAGTTTCCAGAGCAGAAACCAAGACAGAAAGGGGAAAGAGCACAAAAGTGTCTGCACTGCCTGTCCTTGTCACTGCAAATCCTCACTGGATCCCAGCTCTCCACACCTCCCTCAGCTCTCACTCTTTGTGTCCCATCATGGCCAAGTGCTGCTCCAAGCAGGCTGCTGCAGAGCTGCTGCTGTCTCAGATGAAGGGCACAAGTCCCTGGGGGCATAACTGGCTGCTGGCCAGGCCCAAAGAGTGCTGAGCAGTGGAGATGACTCCACAGTTGGCTACCAGGCACCAGTGGTGCTCCCCAGGGCTCAGTGCTGGGCCAGGTCTGTTTAGCATCTTCATCAGTGATGTGGGCGAGGGGATCGAGGCTCCCTCAGCCAGTCTGCAGATGGCACCAAGCTGGGTGGCAGTGTGGATCTGCTGGAGGGCAGCAAGGCTCTGCAGAGACCTGGCCGGGCTGCAGCCACGGGCAGAGGCCAGTGGGGTGAGGTTTAATGAGGCCAAGTGCTGGTGCTGCACTGGGGTCACAACAACCCCAGGAATGCTCCAGGCTGAGGGCAGAGAGGCTGGAACCTGCCCAGCAGAAAAGGCCCTAGGGGCACTGGGTGACAGCAGCTGAAGATGAGCCAGCAGGAAGGTGAGGCTGGAGATGAGGAAAAATGTCTCTGCTGCAAGAGTGGTCAGGGACTGGCACAGGCTGCCCAGGGAGGTGGTGGAGTCCCCTGCCCTGGAGGTGGTCAAGAAACTTGGGGCCATAGTTTGGTGGCCATGGTGGGGTTGGGCTGCTGTTGGAGTGGATGATCTTGGAGGGCTTTTCCAACCCAAACAATTCCAGGATCTTACAAAAACATGAACTGAGTTGCAAAACTAGCCCAGGAAAGCCTAATGCAGTTGAACTGGACACAGGCTGGGGTGAGGGGAACAGAAGAGTCTCAATGCTTGGCTCTTTAGGACTGGTCTGGCTCCAGCCCAGGCAGCTCCACACCACCAGCCCACATCCCCCGGTGTGGGATGAGCATTCCCAATACGAAGCAGCACAGCAGAGAGGTGAGAAGAACAGATTTTAATGAGGGAGGGAGAAATACAGCAACACAGCTGGTACAAAGAGGTACACAATTACCACAAGTGTCTAATAAATCAGCAGAGAAGTTGAGAAACAGGGAGAAGGTCTTGGATGGCTGAAGAAAGAGGCTTGCTCAAAAAGATACAATCTTAAGTCTTCAGATAGATCTGTACATTCTTGGCAGTATAGGAAAGGTCTAGTTCTACAGAGAAAAGTCTCAAGTGGAAGTGCCAAGTCCTGCAGCATGTCTGCACCTGGACAACGCTCCCAGGTAGTTCAGCACTCGAAGCACCTCCAAGAAAAGGAAAGCATCACAGACCCCTCTTGGTGGGCAGGCTTCTTCTAGCAGGAGCAACTGGGTCTGTTCAGTATTCCACATGAAAACAAACCAAGCTGGAAGCAGCAATGGGTCAGCACTGCCTTTGGTACTGCAAATTAGGCACCGGTCAGGCCAAGAGAGTCAATGTTCCTGCCTCAGCAGACTTCCCCCTGCCTCCCAGCAGCACATTCTGGCCTTTCTCCCTCACTCATCTCTAAGCTTTCCTTCCTGGACGTCCCAGTTAGGTGAGTCACACCTGAGGGAGAAGAGTGCTCCACAGCCTTGAAATCCCACAGAGGGAGTGCTGACAGCAAGGAGTGCACCAGCCATGGTCCCTGCCATCAGCAGGACCCAGCCTCTGTCCTGGTAACAGCCTGAGCACTCCGAGGAAGCCCCCAAGCTGCAGACAAAAGCAGCCACTCTGTGCTGATGCCTCTGCTTTGATACTTGCAAAGTGTACAGACAAAGTCACACAGCTTAGACAAGGAGAAGACATCTCCCAGTTGCCATGTTAAAGACCTACCTGTTACTAGGCTCCCAGCTGAGCACTGTGCCCAGCCAAGGGATGCTGCAAGGGAATGCCTGCCAGGGGGCTGCACTGAGGTGGGGGCTGGCCTCTTCTTCCAGGTAACTAGAGACAGGACAGGAGGAAATGGCCTCAAACTGCACCAGGGGAGGCTTAGTTTGGATATTAGGAACAATTTGCTGCAAGAGTGGTCAGGGATTGGAAGAGGCTGCCCAGGGAGGGGGTTAAGTCCCCATCCCTGGAGGGGTTCAAGAAACCTGTGGCCATGGCACTTGGTAAGAAACAAAGAGACAAAGGGTTTGGGAAAATACCATAAAGGCAGGACCCAGCTCTGTCCTCCTGCCACTGCCTCCATCCAACCCAGAACTTAGTTGGTGGAGCCTCCACAGCCAGCCACCAGGCTTCATGCCTGCTTCAAAGCCCCACTTAAGGCTGTGTTCAAAGCAGCATCAGCAACTGGCAGCAGAGATGCAGAAGCAGCTCCAGTGGAGCCAGCCCACGTAGGAGTTTCAGTGCAGCTGGAGGCAGGAGCCCCAGAGCCTGCTCCACACACAGCTTGCTGCTCCAGCACAGCAGGACCGAGGCTCTGGAAACAAAGAGCAGACAAAGCGGGGTCGTTAGGAGCTGCTGAACACCAGCAGTCTGCTGAAGGCTTCCTGTCTCCACACTGCAGAGAAGCTGTGGACTTCAGAGTGTGCCACATGTGACTTCCCTCTGCAGCCCTGTCAGAAGGTCCTTGCCGCAGTTTGTTCTTTTAAACATTTCCTCTTCTATTTTAGCTCTCATTTATTACCCAATTACACAGCAGCTTATCAAGAGTCTTCTGCTTCCCTTCCCTGTGGTTTCCTTGGCAGTCTGTGCTGCCCTTAGGGCCTGGTTTGGGAACTGCTCAGCCTGCAGCAGGCAGGAAATGATGGGAAGCTGTGCTGGTGTTGGAGACAAGGCAGATGGGCATGCAGGCACCCACAGTGGGTCGGCTGCAAAGCCTTAGCAGCAGAAAACAGGATGACAAAGCCTTCTAATGCAAGGGGTAAAAGCAGGGGGCACTGCCCCCACAGCCTGCTGGCCACAAGAGAGCTCAGGCCTGGTGCTGACAGGTAGCAGGACTGACATTTCTGTTTACCTTCTGAGTAGGTGCCAGACAGGCCTGGCAGTGTAACACCTGGCAGCAGCCATCTGGAGTACAGAGAGCACCTCTGGGTGTGTATGGAGAGAAAAAAGCTCCTACAAGGCCCCCAAGGGAAGTTAAGAAACAAGGCATCAGTGCTGTTCACTAGGCCAGAAAGGTTCAGCTCAGGGGGTTCAGCAGCAGCTGTGCTCTGCAAACACAGCTCTCTGACAGTGGGAAAGGGTGAAGCACAACCTAGAGCCCTGAGCTCTCACAGCTCAAGGCTGGGCAGCTGTGGAGCCAATGCACCTTGGCACAGCACCTGGAGACCAAGTTCTCAGCCCCTGCTGCAGCAAGAAGCTTGTTCAGGGGGATGCAGACTCAGCCACAGCTGAGCCACCCTCCTACTGGAAAGAGTAGGTGAGGCGAGGAGCAACCTGTGTTCAAGGATCAGCCCCTGAGGAAACATCTCCATCCCAGCATCAACAAGGAAAGTGAATGTTCTGAGATGCAGGAAGGAAGAGGAGGCCCAAGCTGAAAGGTAGGTCAGAGCTCCCTGGAAGAAAAGCCAGGGCAGACAGGTTGCCAGCCCTGGGAATATCATGGAGACAACGCATTCAGAAGTGAGGGGGGAAAGTGACCAAGTTCCTAAGCAGCTGGCTGCAGAACGCTGCAGGAGAGCTGAAGACTTCTAAGAGAGCAGAGAGACAGCACTGGAGGGAAGAACAGGCCCAGCAAAACCTGGAGGAACTTCTTTAATGGTGAGGGAGCCCTGGAGCAGGCAGCCCAGACTAGTGGTAGAGTCGTCTTCTCTGGAGACATTCAAACCCCACCTGGACACACTCCTGTGTGACCTTCTCTAGATGACCCTGCCTTGGGAGGGGGTTGGACTGGATGATCTCCAGAGGTCCCTTCCAAGCCCTGCCACTCTGTGATTCTGTAAGTCATGGAGCCTGGCTCAGAACCTCCATTGTCACTCACCTCAGTGGAACCCTTCCCAGAAGGGGTCAAACCAAAGGAGCTTCTCTAGTTCCTGTGTGCCTTGGCCCTGCCTTCTGCAGCCTGGCTACAATGCCCCAGCTTCTGCTGGGCATTCATTACCTGGGGCAGTACAGGAAAGTAACCTGGCTGAGAACCAAAGGAGAAAGCCCCTCCACAGCTGCTTTGGGTGGCCATGAAAAGGTGAGAAGGGGACAGTTTCTGAGGAGGATTGCAGGTGACATGGCTGTGACAACGGAGCAAAAGAAAGAGACAACATACCCAACACACTTGAGACACATCCTGCTTCTGTGGAGGCTTCACTCAGCAGTGCTCCAGGATCTCCTCAAGCCTGGCTGTCCCCTGGCACTCAGGTGCATGCAGACTGCCTGTGAGCACTCATGGGGGACATGATAAGCTTTGAGGACAACATCAGACTGAGCAGTGCAGGAACAGCCAGCAGGATCTTGTTTAAATTTGAGCAGCTGTGGCCCTGGATGAAAGACCTGGAGGACAATTCATCCATGCCTGGCTTTTATCCCAGAGTATGTTTCAAGCCCATTAGTTATTGTGGAAACACAAAGATCAGGCACTCTAAACAGCTCTGACCTGTGGTGCTTCTCCTGAGGTCAGATGTCTGACTCCTGAAGTTACTAAGCCCTGACTTTCCTCTGCTTATTTAGGAATGGACCTCCTTTGAAAAGCACAAAGTAGAATCACAGAATTATAGGAGTGATTGGGTTGGCTAGCCCCTCTAAGATCACCCAGCCCAACCTTGCACCCAGCAGCACCATGGCCTCTAAGCCATGGCCATCCCCAGGTACCATACCCTCCTGTCCTGCCATTCTGCAGGCAGTCAGCCATTCCCCCTGCATTCAGAGACTCATTCACCTTCCAAACCCCCAATGCTGGGACAAAAGAGGACCTCTTTGGGGACTTCAGCCCCACATGAAGTCTGACCTGGGAAGCGTGGAAGTGCTTCCACTGGGGAGGGTGGGAACACAGCACCCAGCAGAGTCCCATACACCCACCTGACTCAAGGTGAGAGAACCACTGCAAAGAAAGGACTGGAGAGTCCTTCCTGGTCACACTGAGATGGGCCCTACCTGAAACCACTGAGGGCTGCACACATTATTGCCCTTTGGATTGAAAATCAGTGGAGTAATCAGTTCTCTATCAAGAGAAAGTATCATCCTCCTCAGTGCCTGGAGTGCCAGCTCCTTCCATTTCAGACTGCCCTCAGACATCTGACAGAGCTCTGTCAGCTGGAATAAAGGAGGGCAGATCTCTTTAACATCAGTAAAAAATGACCCTAAAGCCAGAATTGGGCATTTTCAGCAGCTTAAGGAGCAAGGATCCCCTGCAGAGCAGCAGGAGGCTGCAGCACGCTGCCAGGGGAAGCTCTGGGCACTCCCTGTCAGTTTGTTCTCAGCTCTTCACCATGCAGCTGGAGGAGGTCAGGAAGCTGTCTTTAAATATGAAGATTTCAGCACGAATCAAGACTACTAATGACACTTCCTGTGGGACCTGCTAGCAGAACTTCAGGTACCTGTAAAACACAGCTGGTGTTTGGTAAGGCAGAGTACTTCTGAAAGCCAACACCCACCAGAGGGGTGGTGCCCCCTTGAGCTGCTGCACTTGAGCCTGATCTCTCTTGGCTGCAGTAATCCCCAGCATTCCCAGAGCCACTGAATGCACTGGGATGGAAGGGACAAGTTCCAAGTTTCTTACAAACTTGCCACAGAAGCCTTCAGTTTGATCGCTGATCTGATCTGAAAGTGCAAGGTTCTGCAGCTGGGTCAGGCCAACCCCAGGCAGTGATGCAGGCTGAGTGCAGAGTGGGTTGAGAGCAGCTCTGAAGAAAGAGATTTGGGGGTGTTGGGTGCTGAGCAGCTCCCCAGGAGCCAACAGTGCCCTCATGCAGCCCAGCAGGCAGCTGTATGCTGGGCTGCAGCCAGAGGAGCATGGGCAGCAGGGCAAGAGAGGGGATTGTGCCCTTTGACTCTGCTGAAACACAGAGTGGTGGCAAGAGTCCAGAGGAGGCCCCGAAGATGAGCTAAGGGCTAAAGCAGTTCTGCTGTGAGGACAGGCTGAGGGAGCTGAGGGTGTGCAGCCTGGAGAGAAGAGAAGGCTCCAGGGGACCTTAGAGCTGCTTGCCAAGAGCTGAAGGGATCCTGCAGGAAGGCTGCAGAGGGACTTGTGCTAAGGGGGTCTAGAGACAGGCCAAGGGGGAATGGTTTGGAGCTGAGGCAGAGCAGGGTGAGACTGGAGCTGAGGAAGTTGTTCAGCAGGAAGGTGGTGAGAGTCTGGTCCAGGCTGCCCAAGGAGGCTGTGGCTGCCTCCTGCCTGGGGGTGTTGCAGGCCAGGTTTGATGAAGCCTTGAGCAGTTGACTCTAGCTGAGAGGCATCCCTGGGCATGGTGGGAGGGTTGGAGCAGATGAACTGTGATGGCATTTATTAACCCTTCCTAAGTTTGTAAAGAAGCCTTAATCAGAAGCACGACTCCCTTTACACTACTCTCCCCACCCCAGCACACATCTATTAACTTTTTTATGTTTTGACTTCAAATTCTGCTTTTTCAGCTGACAGCCAGGTCACTAAGCACAGAATGACAAACCCCTGCCCTGGCTTGCCCAACGCTCTGCAGGCACAAAAATGAAACAAGAATTGGTGGGGAGGAGCACAGGGAACAGCTCAGGTTCCTTCACAAGAAATGGCCTGGCTGGGGTTTTTTTTTGGTTGGAACAAACATTGGTCCCATGACAACAGAACCAGAGAACAACAAAATAAAAAGGAGTCTTGTAACTCCAGATACTCTTTTCTTTCTTTGTAGACAAAACAAATAATCACCACAAGAGATATTAATGGAAATAAATAAAGCAGAAACCACAAATTGCAAACCCCACCGCTAGGATCTTAAAAAGGCAACAGCCAACTACTTCCTGAAGGCAGCCTTAAGCTTCTCTTACCTGCACACCTTCCACACATCCACAAGGCCTGTTTAGTGACTCAGACTTACAGCTGCTTTACACTGAGTTCTCCTTTTTCTCCATCCAGTTTTAGTCTTTGCACCCCCACCTCAGGTTTTTTCCATCAAATTGCCTGCTGTTGGTCTAACAAAATTCATCTCAGACTTAGCATTTTCCATCACTTTCAGAGCCTTCAGCTTCATTACCACAGTCCTCCACATGGTCTTCACACTCCTCCTCCTCCTCCTCATCTCCAAAAGTCTCTTCTTGCATTGTAGTAAAAGTGAAAGACTTGGCAGCAGCTTGTGCAGCCAGCCCTGATGTGAAGTTCAGATCTGTTGCTGTGTGGAGCTGGGCCAGCCTATGCTTGATTTTGGAGTGCAATGCATCCTTGGAGGGAGGCTCTGAATCCTCTGCTCCACCCAAACTGCACCTCTTCAGCTCTTCCCCTTCATGCTGGGAGCACATTCCTTCTTCAACCCTCACAGAAACACCTTCTTCAGCAGCACTGCCTTTATTGCCCTCCACCTCAGGATCTTCAGACAAATGCTCTGTCCTGCTTTTGTCAGAGGCGTTCCCTTTTGGATCTGAGTCTGTTTCTTCAGATCTGTCACATCTTTGGCTACAGTTCTGCTTTTCTGTATCTGAATTCATCTGTGACTCCAAATTATTTAGTAGCTTCAGTGGTTCTGCAGGTGACAAGGGTTTCACTGCAGCTTAAAAAGGGGGAGGGGGAAAGTAAATGATAACTAAAATCAAGCTGTTAGACAGAAATAATTTAGTTATAAAGATTGTAAGGGTCAAAATGGCTAAAAAAAATATCCCTCTGAAATCAACAGAAACAAACCCCACAAGCAAACAAAGCTTGAAATAAAAGTGTTTTCTCATCACAAGGCTGAAGTGCAGTGTCAAAGCTACTTTTTGGAACTACTCCTGCAGATCTGTGACATAAAGAGACAGCAGGAAACTGAGCATGTTTGGAGCTGGCATCAAACACAGATGATGCATTTGAAGCGAACAGACTCAGGGAGCAGTACTGCAGTGTGGGAGCTGCCCCTGTTTGGAACAACACTTTACCTAATCCAACACAGCCAGCTGAGCCAGCAGCAAGTCCTTCCAGGCAAGATCTGGTCTCAGACAGCACACCAAAGCCACACAACCTGCGTTCACACAGCCAGGGAAGGTGTCCTCACAAATAGAGGGTAGGTTAATTTAAGCCTCTCTTGAAGTTAGTAGCAGCAGCCAGTCCCATTGCCAGCAACGGGATGCTTGCCAGCAAGTCTCTCCTCCCAGGGTTAAGGGTTAGTACTCCTTGGTACAATCACTCCATGAAGAAGAACATGTCCAGTTCCAAGGAGAGAGGCCCTAAACTGCAGCAGCTCCATTAGAGTAGCAGCACGAACATAAATGAGTGGCCACAGCAGATTCCCAAGTTGCACTTCCCTTTCTAATTCCATTCTGACTTTACCCCTGTAAGCAGAGATGAAAATAACTCTGGGAAATAAACAAACTATGCACAGGAAACACAATGCATGGCATTAGGAGTTCTCCATGGCATCCTAGCTCAGGTAATATGACTTCAGCTGGCTTAGAGCAGGAGTGTGGGCAGGGCTGGCACAGACCACAGCACACTGAAACACTGCCACCTGGAATTGCCCTGCAGACAATCAAGGTCAAACCTGCTGGGGCCCTGGGCAACCTGATCTAGTTGGAGATGTCCCTGCTTACTGTGGGCAGGTGGGACAAGATGCCAGGCTCTTTTTTTGTAGTGTTCAGCAACAGGAAAAGGAACAACAGGTATGAGCTGGAACCCAGGAGGTTCCGCCTCAACATAAGATGAAACTTCTTTGGTGTGAGGGTGCTGGAGGCCTGGAGCAGGCTGCCCAGAGAGGTTGTGGAGTCTCCTTCTCTGGAGACTTTCAAACCCTCCTGCATGTGTTCCTGTGTGACCTGCCCTGGGTGCTCCTGCTCTGGCAGGAGGTCAGACTGGGTGATCTCTGGAGGTCCCTCCCAAGCCCTGCCATGCTGTGACTTTGTAAATGGCCCAAGTGTTTCTTTTGCCATAGTTGTAGCTAAATGAACACAAAGAACAAAGTCATGGAGACATGTTTCTGTGAGTCTGATGTCAAAAGAAACAATCTCCTGAACAGGAGTGCTCTGTTGCAGTGTGCTCCCACTAAATGACAGAAAGATGCAATCCAGGCCTTTGCTTTTATGCCAGAATCCTTGGCTATGCTGCCAGACTCAAGGGCTGTTTTAAACACCAAAATGAAGGTTTTTAGAGGGCTTTTCATAACCTGTCTTTAAGAGGGAGGAATGAAAATGGGAAAAAGAGGGGAAAAAAGAGAGGACCAAGTACTGCCAATTTAACAGAGAACAAATCAAAGGGTGAAATAACTGCAGCTGTTTCCAGCCTTACTGCTGGGACACAGACATCTGGCTGAGGCAAGAGAAATTTTCCTATTCCTGTCTTGAGCTGCAAGTGGCTGGAGCTACCCAGCAGCCCTTGGAGGTCTGGGGTTTGGGTTTGCTTTCAAACTCACTCTGTGCTCAGTCTCTCCTGGGAACAAGAGCCAGGCTCACTCTTTGATGAGCCTTTTATATTTCAAAGTCTAGCTCTTCACTTTAACCTAGTTTTGTAAGTCTGGGATCAGCTCTGCTGCTTTCTTTAAATTCTGAAGAATGATTTATTTATGCACCCTGATTAAAATTCCTCTTTACTGGAAAGCTATGGAAGTCAGCTCAGTTTGAGGGGTTCAGGGCCTGACAGTTCTCTTTTTTGCCGTCTTCATATTTTGTGTGTTTAATAATTTAGCTCCCTATTTTGAGCCCAATTCCCATTTCTCTGAGGTGTTTTCACCAGATAGTAAAATGAGAGGGAACAGCAAATCTCTACCAAAGACTCTCCTAGAGCTAAGCCCTGTCCCAGTGCCCCCATAGCCAGCAGCCAGAGGCAAACAGAGCCCAGCCCTCTCTCAGCAATGAGTTGGTTAGTCAGGAGCTATGCTTACCATGGTCACTGAAGAGCAGCTGCTTCCATTTCTGTCTTTCTATTTCTGAAGCTTTAAATCCCAGCACAGATTTGAGTTCTTGTAACACCCTCTTAGATTCCTGTCTCTCTCGTTCTTGTCTCTCTCTCTCTTCCTGGGAGAAGCAGTAAAAATCTTCCCTTCTGTATTCATTCTCTGAATCAGAATAATCGACATAGGCTTCCAGCTCCTAAAGGCAGAAAGAAAGAAACAAGATGTTGGTCTGCACTGTCAGTGTAGCTCCTGCCCTACAATCTGATGCACAACCAAGAGATCTCAGAAGCCAACCACAGTAGCAGGATGGAGCCCAGTCTGAGCAGACCCAGAGAACCTGACACTGCTCTCAGCTGTATTTGAGTAATTTTGGAGCAAGTCCCCTCACTGGAAGTTAACTTTACTGCAGCCACCTAAGATTTCCTTTCATACACAATGTGATCAACACCAGGAGACACTCCTTCATGTGAGGGTGCTGAGCCCTGCAGCAGGCTGCCCAGAGAGGCTGTGGAGTCTCCTTCTCTGGAGACTTTTAAAACCCATTTGGATGTGTTCCTGTGTGCCCTTGCCCTGGGTGACCTTGCTTTGGTGCTGGGCTTGCACTGGATGATTCCCTTCCAACCCCTCCCATTCTGGGATTCTGTGAAAAAAGGAAGGGATGCAGCAGACAAGCCCCAGTTGTTATTTGAACTTGTCCCTTTCTTTTACCTGTTCCTCGGGGATTGGGTCTCTGTTTTCTATATATATGGCAGGCTGGGTTAAAGGGACTGCAGTACGCTGCAGGCTGTCACAGGAAACTTCAGCTTTGCCTTGGGAGGGAAAGAAGAAAAGGGATTAAAAAAAAAAAAAAAGGGAAAAGACTGAATGCTGAGTGTTTTTTGGCTCACTCAGGCAGGGTCCAGGCATTTTCAAACTTAGCATACTGGAGACATTTTGCATGAAGAAGCAAACCGAAAGACTTGTTTTGTTTAAATACTCAGCACAGTTAGGAGATACTGCTAAAAATATTTAGCAGATCTACACAGCTGTTATGTAATGAAACATTTCCTCTCAACACTAAGCAATCAGAAGCAGCTCCCTCCTCAACACTGTTCATAACTGACACTGCAAATGCTATCCCCACTGCTCTGCTGGTTGAACTGGTTGCTGAACTGAATATGGAGAGCAGGTCTGATGAGGAGAGCCTGAATGAGCTGGGACTGTTTAGCCTGAAGAAGAGGAGGTGGAGAGAAGACCTCATTGCTCTCTGCAGCTTCCTGAAAAGAGGTTTTGAGTGAGGTGGGTTTGGTTCCTTCTCCCTAGTAACTAACAACAGGACAAGTGGTAATGGCCTCAAGCCACAACAGGAGAGGGTTAGGATGGAAGAATTAGGAAGAATTTCTTGGCTGCAGGAGTGGTCAGGGATTGGCTGCCCAGGGAGGTGGTGGAGTCCCCATCCCTGGAGGAGTTCAAGTAAGGCGAGGCCATGGCACTTGGGGCCATGGTTTAAAGACCATTGAGGTGTTGGGAAGAAGGTTGGACTGGGTGATCTTAGAGGTGTTCCAAATCCCTCTGATTCTGTTCTGTGCTCTGTTGCGGCAAGTGCTGAGCATTCCCTTAGACACCACTGTCTGCTGCCATAACATTCTCACTACAGTTCTTGCCAAAGGGTTCATCTGAGTTTGCATCAAGGCAAAGGAAAGATCTGCTTCCTTGCTGTGTTATTTCAGCAGCAAGGTGTCTTCTTCCCAAGAGCTTTCAGGAAGCACTTAAAAAAAAGAAGAGCTAATTTAATGCAGTAATTCACATAACCATGGCTGACAGAGCAGCTCTTAAGGTTTGGAGAAAGACAGCAAAAGAATTAGACTTGATTTCATGTACAGCTTGAAAAGGTCAACTTGCAGAAGTTGGATTGCTTAGAATTACATCAGGGAAGTCAAATATGGTCAGATAAAAATAGTTTTCTATGACTAACATAATTTTAAAAGTAGCTCCTGTGAAGTAATTCAGTAAAATTGTTGCAAAACAGAGACTGAGCCCCAGCCTGCTTCCAGGAAAGTCACTGGGCAGAAAGGAAAATGCAGGATTTTTGTGTTGCCCATTTCCCACGCAATGCCTCTCTTCTAGAGCTCCCACCAGGTTATTTTTGTGCTGAGCTTTAAAAGGAAGCAAGTAAGAATGCAAATGCCTGCTGTGAAATTCACAGAGGCAGTAAAAAATAACCCCCAATAACCACAAATAGCTCTGGGGTGCAGTCAAGAGAGGGCATGCCAGGAAAGGGACTGCTGGGTGTGGAGGGCATCAGCTCGACACAACAGGCTGGCACATGCAGGTGCAGCAGAACACCTCTGGCTGAGAGGGAAGCTGGCAAAGCAAACTGTCAGGCAAGGCAGACACAAATTTGGTTTGATCATGCCTGGACCTGCACAGAAATTCACAGAATGGCTCAGGCTGGAAGGGATCTCAGAGCTTATCTCCTCCAACCTCCTGCCAGGGGCAGGGACACCTCTCAACTAGACTCAAGGCCTCATCCAGCCTGGCCTGCAACACCCCCAGGCAGGAGGCAGCCACAGCCTCCCTGGGCAGCCTGGGCCAGACTCTCACTTCCCTCACACTGCAGAACTTCTTCCTCAGCTCCAGTCTCACCCTGCTCTGCCTCAGCTCCAAACCACTCCCCCTTGGCCTGTCTCTAGACCCCTCAGCACAAGTCCCTCTGCAGCCTTCCTGCAGGATCCCTTCAGCTCTTGGCAGGGAGCTCTAAGGTCTTCTGGAGCCTTCTGCAGGTGGCACACCCCCAGCTCCCTCTGCCTGTGCTCACAGAAGATTTATTCAATAGCTAATTTCTCCATCAGGCCTCTCTGTGCTGGTGTAAGGATGAGCAAGGGCAGCTTGCAAGGGCAGCTTGTCCCTCCCTCTGCAGGACACCTCACCCATGCACCTTGAAGAGCATTTGCATTGCTGACAGCTCCAGTCACAATTTTCCTAAGGCAGGCTCCGTCACCAGCATTGGTCAGATGCTGGACTGTGCCTTCCTGGGACAGTACAACTGCCCTGGAAGGAAGCACAAATGGAAATGATAGGCTGAGCTCCATGTCCACGGGTATGGTATCTGGGTTACCATGATGGTAACATGGTACCATGAGATGGACTCCATGATCTGAGAGGTCCTGTCCCACCCTAATGAGTCTATGATTCTGTGCTGATTTAAGGCAGTGGTGATGCACAGGAACAGCAGGGGCAGCACAGGTCACTCAGGAGAGGGACACAAGGCTGGGGTGTGCTGCTCAGGGCATCTCCTGAGCACACAGGAGGCAGCTCACTCTGAGACAGAAAGCAAAGGCTGTTAAATGTTCAGTGCCCCCTCTACAATTTAAAATGTTCCAAGCAATGCCATTGCCAAGAAAGCTTTGTGACAATGCAGTTTCCATTAGCTGTGTGATTTTAATGAAAGGAAGACATTCAAATCTGAAGGACGATTCATCCATATCCTACCAAGCAAAGGCAAAAAGCCACTCTTGGTCTAACCTGGAAATGAACAACCTGAACCCATAGGGTTAGGAGGCAGTTAACAAACTGACATTTTTCTGTAACACAGGCTTCAAGCTTAGCACAATAAGCAGGGTTTGAGCTATGTATAGAGATTTTCAAAGTGGATGCTGGGAGACCTTCTCCAGCCAGAGTTCTGCTGCCTGGGGCGAATGCTCTGATGCCTCCAAGCACACCCCATTGCTTGCTAAGTTCAGTCTCAAATTTACCTTTTTGATTTGGGTTTCTTCCACTCATTTTTTCCACCTGAGAAATGGCTTCTTCCCAGCAGCTGTTGCTTGCCTGGATATGAGGCTGAATAAACTTTAATTTCTGCTCCAGAACTTGATGGGCTTCTGTTGTCAGCTCAGGTGTCTCCTTAGTGCTAACAAGTTTTTCAAGTTCATCCTCAAAAATTATTACCCTAAGCGATGAAGAGAGGAACAGAAGTAAGTCATAACACACACACACACACACCTGACTTCACTTCTCCTTCACGCATTTAATTTCATATCCTCTGACTTTCTTCTTCAAGAGCAGGCTGCCCAGAGAGGCTGTGGAGGGCCATGAGGATGATCAGAGGGCTGGAACAGCTCTCCTATGAGGACAGGCTGAGAGAGTTGTGGTTCTTCAGCCTGGAGAAAAGAAGGCTTCCAGGAGACCTTAGGAGTAGCCTTCCAGTATCTGAAAGGGGCCTACAGGAAGGCTGGGGAGGGACTATTTACAAGGTCTTGTAATGACAAGACAAGGGGCAATGGGTTTAAGCTGGCAGAGGGGAGATTTAGACTGCATGTTAGGAGGAAGTTCTTTAGAGTGAGGGTGGTGAGGCACTGGAACAGGTTGCCCAGGGAGGTTGTGGCTGCTCCCTCCCTGGAGGTGTTCAAGGCCAGGTTGGACAAGGCCTTGAGTGACCTGTACTAGTGGGAGGTGTCCCTACCTATTGCAGGTGGTTGAAACTGGATGATCCTTGAGGTCCCTTCCAACCTTACAATTCTATGATTCTATGATTCTCTGGAGACTTCCAAACCCACCTGGATGCATTCCTGTGTGACCTGTCCCAGGTGACCCTGCTCTGGCAGGGGGGTTGGACTGGATGACCTCTGGAGGCCCCTCCCAACCCCACCACCGTGTGAGTCTGGCTGCACTGCCCACAGCTGTCTGCCCTTTTTGGCTTTAATCTGGGATGCAAACTGCCAGCCCAGAGAACGCAGATCTGAACCTTCTCCTGCCAGCCGAGCTGTGACTCACTCATTGAGCAGCGCCTTCAGGTGAAGCTGCAGGCTGCGCACTGCTGTCTGCAGGCTGCTCAGCTGCCTGCACTGCTGCTTGACTCGGGCTGGCCGCTCGGGGCCAGCCTGGTGCTGGGTCTCAAAGTAGCGGTAGAACTCGTAGCTTCTCCTCAGCTCCTCCAGGCAGGCAGCATGAGTGTGAGGTAGGCCTTGGGTCACATCAGACAGGATATGATGAGGCAGCCGTTCGGGGCACACCAAGGGCTTGGGGGCTGCGTTGGCTGGGGAGAGCAGCAGGACCAGCCTCCTGAAGAACTCTGAGCTCTGTCCTACCCAGAGCTGGAAGAGGACCTGTAAAAGAGAGCAGGGTCAGCTCTGTGCACCTGGGAAGATGGGCAGGCTCCAAAGGAAAGGCACAGATATATCCTGGGAAAGCATTCGGCAACAGGAAAAACTCTGAATCACAATGGCTCAGGTTGGAAGAGACCTCAGAGATCATCTCCTCCAACCTCCTGCCACAGGCAGGGGCACCTCTCAACTAGACTTGGCTGCTCAAGGCCTCGTCCAGCCTGGCCATGGCGGTGTTGGGTCAATGGCTGGACTCGATGATCTTGGAGGCCCTTTCCAACCCAAACAAGGCTCTGATTCTCTGGCTGACAATGTCAGATACAGTACAAAAGGAGTCAGAACATCTGGGAGCAAGGGACACCACCTAGGAACTGCTTCCTTATTGCAGGGAAGACTCTGGGCTCAGGAGACCAGGGCAGAAT
Organism: Ramphastos sulfuratus; assembly: GCA_013399055.1. Taxonomy (NCBI): domain Eukaryota; kingdom Metazoa; phylum Chordata; class Aves; order Piciformes; family Ramphastidae; genus Ramphastos; species Ramphastos sulfuratus. The sequence continues at coordinate 117,410 of WBNM01021428.1, read as the reverse complement.
GGGCACTTCTCCACCTCTGCAATGCAAAGCGCAGCTTAGGAGACCTCTCTTTGCACCACTGGCCCTTATTGAAAAGTGACTGTAGGTGCAGGCTGAAATTTGGATTGAAGAAGACAAAACAAAATCACTCATCCTGCTTTTCCCACCTCTTTTAGCTACAGAACAGGACTCAAAATATACTTGTTCTGAGAGTTTGGATGCAGAGGATTTGAAATCAGAAATGTCCATCTTTGTACTACTACAAGCAAGCAGCATTTTTCCCCCAGTATGCAAACAATCAAGAGCAAAACATTCAGAACAGCCAAACAAAAACTGAAATGCCTTCAGCTGGATGTGGTCTGATATAGCCCAAGGGCATATCCAGAATACTTGGATGCAAACTGATCAAATGTTCCAAAAGAAACACAAATAATTCCATTGCCACGAGCTGGTTATGAGAAGAAAGAACACTGAATGATATGGAAGTCACTTGGGGCACACATGCAGGGCTGTGGTTTGTCTGGATGCCAAAAGTAAAAGCAAACCAATGGGCAGCAATCACCCAGGGGTCCCTGGAGCTGTAGTATCCTGGATGGGTCAGGAGCTCATGCTATAAAAAGCACAAAAGAAGACCAATCCCTTCCACCAGGCATAAGGCAAAAGGTGTGAAAAAGCAGCACACAGAAGTGGTGGACTTCAGGAATTAATAACAACAATAATCCAAAACCTACCTGAAAAAAGGCAAAATGATGACAGAAAAAGAAATTCCAGGTGCATTAAGGCTTGCAAAGAGCTTACTTTGTCCATGGCTTCTAAGGATTTTCACTGACACTCAAACTTCATCCAAACCATCCAACTGCCCCTCCTCAGCTTCAAGCACTATTTTCAATTAAGCCAAACATTTTCCCACTTTGAACTGGTTTAGTCCAAGGACAAGGCAGCAAAAAGACAGAGACAGCATCTGTTCTGTGGCCTTGGCATGGGCTGGGATGAAAATCAAATTCTTATGCAAATCTGGAGAAAAACCTGCATCCTACCTGCTTTTTGTTACAAAGAAACTGTTCTCCAATAAACAGATTGAGGAGGGCTGCACACAAACCCAGGGCTGGCAAGAAAGGAAGGCTGAGGGGAGACCTCACTGCTCTCTGCAGCACCCTGAAAGGAGGCAGAGCCAGGTGGGTGCTGGGCTCTCCTCTCTGTTCTCAGGTGATAGGAGGAGTAGAAATGGCCTGAAATTGTGCCAGGCGAGGGTTAGGTTGGAGATGAGGAAAAATTTCTTTGCTGCAAAAGTGGTCAGGGTTGGAACAGGCTGCCCAGGGAGGTGGTGGAGTCTGCATCCCTGGAGGGGTTCCAGAAAGGTGTGGCCATGGCAGTTGGGGACATGGTTTGGCAGCCATGGTGGTGTTGGGTGGATGGTTGGACTGGATGGGCTTGGAGGGCTTTTGCAACCCAAACAATTCCATCTTTCTATAAATATGCCCAAATGTTATCGAAGTATCAAAGTAGGAATCTACTTAGGACTGATTTATGTTAATTCAGCTTGGTTCAAGCACACTCCAGCCTACATCAATGTCTCAGTTAACAGAAACTGAAGTGCACCATCTGTGACCTGAACTGCACCCAGCAGGCTTCCCAGACAGTTCAGCTGAAGAAGATTTCAGTCAGATTACTGTGAATTGCCAGTGAAAGAAGACTGCAAGCTGGAGCAGAGGAGGCTCTTTGTGAACAGAAGGAAAAGCCTTCACTGTGAGGGTGCTGGAGCCCTGAGGCAGGCTACCCAGAGAGGTTGTGGAGTCTCCTTCTTTGGAGACTTTCCAGACCCACCTGGATGTGTTCCTGTGTGCCCTGCCCTGGGTGACCCTGCTCTGGCAGGGGTTGGACTGGATAATCTCTGGAGGTCCCTTCCAACCCCTCCCATTCTGTGACTCAGTCTACAAGGTTGGGCACCTCTGACTACCTTCTTCTGGTTAAATCAGAGACGTTTCATGGTTGCAGTGAGAACTTCAACTACTGGAAATGCAAGAAAAAGCATTCCAGAAGCTTACATCTGATGCAGCTGCTTGTTTATATCAAAGCTCAGCAATCACTATTACTGGTAACCTTTACTGTCAGAACAAAAGAAGTCAAGGTCTAGGAATTAAGTGAATAAAATACAACAAGAGCCAACTCCATGAAAACACAGAAGTCACATAAGAATGGAATTTGCCATAAAAAATGCCAAAAGGGAACAGCCTCAGCAGAGAACCCCTGCAGTGCAGAAGATTTGCATTTAAATCACAACTTCCTCAGCTCCAGTCTCACCCTGCTCTGCCTCAGCTCCAAACCATTCCCCCTTGGCCTGTCTCTAGACCCCCTCAGCACAAGTCCCTCTGCAGCCTTCCTGCAGGATCCCTTCAGCTCTTGGCAGGCAGCTCTGAGGTCCCCTGGAGCCTTCTCTGCAGGCTGCACACCCCCAGCTCCCTCAGCCTGTCCTCACAGTAGAGCTGCTCCAGCCCTTGGATCATCCTTGTGGCCCTCACTGGTCCTCACCATGCTGAGATGTTCAGACTCCTCCTTGGCAAACACAGGCAGAGAGGAGTAAAAATACTCAGCCAAAGGTAAAAAAAAGACCCAAAACTAAACTGAAGGGAGAAATGGGATTAAGGATTCTGTTTTCTTCCAGGCTTCTCCTGTGCCCAGGCAGCACAGGAATGGGCTCTCAGGGAGCAGTGAGTGCTTTACCACTTCCACGCCTGTCACTTTGCCAGTACTAGCTCTGGCATCACTGGTGAACAGATCCCTTCCATGATTCAGGCCCTGAATGGCCTGCTAATGGGGCTTAAAAACTACAAGTCAATGGAGCGAATGTTGCTACAGGCTAGGAGGTACCAGGCACAGAGCTTCCTGAGGACCAAGAGATTCCCACAGGAGCCTGTGTGGCTGCCTGTGGCCTAGCAGCGGTTACCTTGAGCGCAGGCAGGCTGAAGCCATCGGTCAGGTTGTGTGCCTCCTCCTCAGACACCTGCTCTTCACTCAGGCCCAGGCCCAGCTCCTTGAAAGGGACTACACAGATGTAGCTGGTCACGTTGTCACTCTCCGAGTTCAGAGGGTAGGTTTAGCTGGCGTTAAGGTGGTTAACAAAGCAGCTTTTGCATTAAACACACAGGAAAGGAGAAGAACACCTGGTGATTGTCCCAATTTGTATAAAAGCACAAACATTCCACCCAAATCCACCTGAGGCCAGTCCAAGTGAGGGCTTTGAAGCCTTGTTCAGAGCAGAAGGTTTAAAGGCTCTTAGCAGAATGGGAGCTAAGACACTGACAAAACCATACATCTAAATATAAACACACAGAAACCCAAACCAGCTCAACGACAAATGCCTCCATTACTTCCAAGAGAGGAAAATACTAAGATTCCAAGAAGTAGTCTAAGTCATGCATAAAGCAGAAGTCACGAAGCTAGCAGAGGAAGGAGAGCACTGTACAGTTTGGAGTTTCAAAGGCAGCCTGTGTCTGAGAGCAAACATGGGATGATGGCAATTCCTTGGGAGTTCTCACTGCTCCAGCCTGAAACTGGAGCAGGACAGAGTTAGGTTGGACACCAGGAGGAATTTCTGCACAGTGAGGACGGGGAGAGACTGGCACAGGCTGCCCAGGGAAGTGGTTGAGGCCCCATCCCTGGAGACATTCAAGGTCAGCATGGATGTGTTCCTGAGCAGCCTGCTCTAGCTGGAGGTGTCCCTGCTGCCTGCAGGGGGTTGGACAAGATGAGCTCTGAGGGTGCCCTCGGCGAGTGTGAGCAGTGGCAGGGCTGCAGGCAGGTGCAGCTGTCTGCAGACAAAGGATATTTTTTCAGCATGTAGAGGGTGGCCAGGCGGGAGGCTCGCAGGTTGGCGCTGACCGCGCGGTACACAGCTCTGCGCAGGCCCAGCAGGTGCTGGCTGGGGTGCTGGGCAGCTTTGTTAAATGGGCAAGCAGCACTGACCCTGTCAAGCAAACTTGAAAAGTAAAATGTGATACAACTGTACAGATGTCCTACAGTGTGTTCACAAGACAGTACATCACTTTTCTTATGCCACTACTTAGAAAACCTTTTCAAACCACTCAGTAACTCTGAGAGCACCAAACCAGCACACAGCTCCAGTCCCTCAGCAACACAACCCACACCTCGGGGGAGCAGAGGGCTCCTCAGCAGCCTGGTTCTGTTCTGACCTAAGCCATGGCAAAAGTCCTCTGGACATTGGTTTGCTGTAGGTTTTTCCAAAATCACAGAATGACAGAATTGTTTGGGTTGGAAAAGGCCTCCATGCTCAAGGGCTTCCCTGTTCTCCAGCCTCGACCTCCCCTGTCCCTGGCTAAGGGGGGTTGGAATTGGATGATCTTTAAGGTCCCATCCAATCCAACCTGCTCGACAAATCTCTGAACTGAGTTCCTTCTCTCAGCCATGGCAGGGATGGCTTCCACTAGACCAGGCTGCTCAAGGTCCTTCCAGCTTGCCCTTGAACATCTCCAGGGAGGTGCAACTTCCCAGGGAGGTGATTCCATGTTCACAGGGAAAGGGAAAAGGACAAGAGTGAGGAGTGCTGCAGCCCTGGTGAGCTTCTGCAGTCCCTCTGACTGAAGAGCTAAGGCAGCAGCCCTGACCCTCCTGTCACTCCTACTGCTTGTGCTGAGCTGGACCATGATGCACATTGACTGGGAGGGGAAACAGCTTAGGGCCTTCACTGCCAAATACCAAAAGCAAAGCAGCCCACCCAGAGAGCAAGGCTGGACCCAGGTCAGGATGTTTAATGTGATGAGCACCAGGGGATTCATGCCAAATACTGCAGTATATTGAATATGTCAGCTGAGAGACCATATGGAAATGTCTGTGTCCCACATGAAACTGCCTGAGTGATGTGCAAGGGCCTGCAGCTGGGTTGGGACAACCCCAGGCACTGAGCCAGACTGAGTGCAGAGGGGGGAGAGAGCAGCTCTGAGGTAAGAGCCTTGGGAGTGTTGGGTGCTGAGCAGCTCCCCAGGAGCCAGCAGTGCCTTCATGCAGCCCAGCAGGCAGCTGTGTGCTGGGCTGCAACCAGAGGAGTGTGGGCAGCAGGGCAAGAGAGGAGATTCTGCCTCTTGGCTCTGCTCTGCTCAGACCTCACCTCCAATCCTGCCTCCAGTGTCCCCAGCAGAAGAAGGACACAGAGCTGGTACAGAGAGTCCAGAGGAAGGCACAAAGATGCTCCAAGGGCTGGAGCAGCTCTGCTGTGAGCACAGGCTGAGGGAGCTGGGGGTGTGCAGCCTGCAGAGGAGAAGGCTCCAGGAGACCTCAGAGCTGCCTTCCAGTACCTGAAAAGATCCTGCAGGAAGTCTGCAAAGAGACTTGTGCTGAGGGGGGTCTGAGACAGGCCAAGGGGGAGTGGTTTGGAACTGAGGCAGAGCAGGGTGAGACTGGAGCTGAGGAAGAAGTTCTCCAGTATGAGGAAGGTGAGAGTCTGGCCCAGGCTGCCCAGGGAGGCTGTGGCTGCCTCCTGCCTGGGGGTGTTGCAGGCCAGGCTGGATGAGGCCTTGAGCAGCTGAGTCTAGCTGAAAGGTGTCCCTGGGCATGGTGGGTAGGTTGGAGCTCTGAGGTCACTTCCAGCCTGAGCCATTCTGTGATTCTAGGATTCTATGTTAAAGTGCTTTATATAACATCTCATAGAGGACTTCAAAGCCTAAAATAAAACCCAGCTGTGCTGATCCATTTCTGAACACAGATTTCCAAACCTGCCATAGGTTTCCCTAGGGAGCACCACAGCAAGGAATGTTCTACATGCCAATCTCTGCTATTTCCCTAGCTCTTGCAGGTAACAATTAGAACTGTTTATGGATAAACTTCACCTCAGTGGGCAAAGCCAGAGAAAAGCACCGAAATTCTTGTAGCATGAAGTAGAGAGAAGAGCTCTGGGTTCTGCTCCAGTGCTGTGAGCATTCCCAGCTCCTCCACACAACAAAGCCCCAGCGTGTGCTGCCGGTGCCCAGCAAGGCCATTGGCTCTGTTTCTGGTTCAGGCTCCTTGTGCAAGAATTCTTCTTTATTCCAGGGATCTCAAATTAGCACAAGTGGCTAAAAAGGTCTGTGTGCCAGACATGTACATTCTAACTGGACTTAGAAAATACTGTCAGCTTTGTCTATCAGCAACAAAAAGCAAGGAGGAGAAAAGGCTAAGCGCAGAGAAGGGCAACACAGCTGGTGAAGGGTCTGGAGAAGAAGCCTCCTGAGGAGCAGCTGATGGAACTGGGGTTGTTCAGCCTGGAGAAGAGAAGGCTCCAGGGACACCTAATAGCAGCCTGCCAGTACCTGATGGGCGTACAAGAAGGCTGCAGAGGGACTGTTTACAAAGGCCTGTAGGGACAGGATGAGGGTGGCAGGGCACTGGAGCAGGTTGCCCATAAAGTCTCCTTCTCTGGAGACTTTCACAACTTGTCTGGGCATGTTCCTGGGCAACCTGATCTAGGTGAATCTGCATTAGCAGGGGGTTGGACTAGGAGCTCTCCAGAGGTCCCTTCCAAGCACTACCAACTCCACGATTCCCTGAGTTAAAGCAAAGCAGATCCTGCGGAGCAGTGGCTTCCTGCTGGCCAGCTGCTGCAGTGAGCATGCTGGCACAGTCACACTTCTCCCACTCCATCCCTACTGCAGTCTTTTGAAAAGCTTGCCAAAGCTGTGGGTGCAGAGGCTGCCAGATCAAGCAGCAGCTCGGACAGCAGCCTGGGCTTTGCTAATCTGAGAAATGCAGGAATGGGAGGAGGAGCAGCAGCGATGCAGACATTGACCGTGAGTTCGTTTGGGTAGCTTAGGAAAGGCTCCAAATGGTTTTCCTCAGCTGTAATCCAGACAAGCCCTGGCAGTCATTTCTCTTCAGAACCCGTTTGCAGAGATAAGGCTGCCTGTTGCCTCACTGGGTGCTGCTTCAGCAAAAATCCAACCCAAAACATGTAGCTGGGCAGGCTGAGGCCATGCTGCTGCATTCCAAAGGGAGAAGGAAACATTGCTTCAATGAAACAAACTGAAGGTATCTCAGGATGGAAAATGAATTCAAAATGTTAAGGCTACAGTCTGAAGCTTGCAGGTGAAAGGATGTGCCCGGGAGCAGAAAGGGTTGGCACCAACACACAGCTGCTTGGTGCACACCAGGGAATTTGTTATTGATTTTAGAAAGAAGTGAGTTGGATTTGAGCTGTTGGCATTTCTCACCTCAGTCAGACTGGCACAACAAAGCATACGTGGCAACGAAGCACACGTGGCAATAACAGTGGACAGAGGCAGGCTTGTTGGCACGTTCTGATGGCCTTCCATGTAGCAAATAACCAGTAATTAGAAAAAAAACCCAAACAACCTAGGAGAGGTAAATAAACCTTAACTGACATCTCTTAATTGGACAGTAGGTAAATGCAGCAGTCAATAACTTCATAATCTAAACATCTCAGCAACTGTATGCAAGAAAAGAAGAGTAATGCAAACTTGGAGGTGGGAAATGACCTCTGATGGTCTTTGTCCATTGCTATGCTCTCATTACTGTTTCTTGTTCAATAAAGCCAGGATGGTTTTCACGCCATCTTGTCTCTTGGAAGCTGAGTGATCACTTGCAGTTCACTTTATTTACATAGATTTGATTGCACACAAAAAAGCTGCAAGCAAACAACACACTGATTTCCCAAACTAGTTACCTCAACTGGTTCCAAGTCATAGAATCATACAATCATAGAATGGTAAAGTTGGAAGGGACCTCAAGGATCATCTAGTTCCAACCCCCTGCCATAGGCAGGGACACCTCCCACTAGTACAGGTCACTCAAGGCCTCGTCCAACCTGGCCTCGAACATCTCCAGGGAGGGAGCATCCACAACCTCCCTGGGCAACCTGTGCCAGTGTCTCACCACCCTCACTGCAAAGAACTCCCTCCTAACATCCAGTTTAAATCTTCCCTCTGCCAGTTTAAATCCATTGCCCCTCGTCCTGTCATTACAAGACCTTGTAAATAATCCCTCCCCAGCCTTCCTGTAGGTCCCCTTCAGATACTGGAAGGCTACTCTAAGGTCTCCTGGAAGCCTTCTCTTCTCCAGACTGAAGAGCCCCAACTCTTGTAGCCTGTCCTCATAGGAGAAATCCATTTCTTCAAGTAATTAATTGCTACCAGAGGAGGAGATTTCAAAGGTCTAGTGGGTTTTGGGAGCCTTAATTCTCCTTTGGGATTCAGGGCTTTAGCAGCGAGCTGTTAGAATTCCTAGTTCTGGTATGGATGATTACTGTATGGGAATGAAAAGCTGCTCTGGTTTTCAGGAATTGCCCTTGATAGCACAGAGAGAGTTGCAAGGAAGTTTTGGAGGCACCTGCCCTGCCTGGCTCTGTGTGTGCAACAAAGTGAAACACAGACTCACAGGGTAAAGCCTCTGGAGATGACTTCAGTCTCCTGGATGAGCCGCAGAGCCTTCCTCACCAGGTTGGTGAACGCTCGGCTGTTGGCCACTGTCTCCTCCAGCTGCACGCAGTATCTGTGCAGGGCCAGCTGCAGCTTGGCTGTCCTCCAGGTGCCCCACAGGCGGAAGGCTGCATAGCCCAGCAGAACCAGTGCCCAGGGCAGCCAGGAGCAGTCCTCCCACCACGAAGGCAGCATGAGCAGTGCACTTCCAAAGGCGAGGAGCAGCGAGACATCCCTGCAAACACAGACAGCAGCATCAGCCACAGGCTTCTCACCACCACACTGGGGAAATCACAGACTCACAGCTACGGAGTGGTTGGGTTGGAAGGGAACTTCAGCATCATCCAGTTCCAACCCCTTGCCATGGTCACAGACACCTCCCACTAGACCACCAGACTGCTCAAGGCCCCATTCAGTCTCTCCTTGAACACTTCCAGGGATGGGGCGTCCACAGCCTCCCTGGGCAGCCTGTGTCAGTTCCTCACCACCCTCAGTCAGGAATTTCTTCCCATTCTCCAGTCTAAATCTACACTCTTCCAGCTTCAATCCATTCCCCTCCATCCTATCACTACAAGCCCTTATAAAAAGCTCCTTCCTGGCTTTTTTGCAGGCCCCTTTCAGGTACTGGAAGGCCACAATGTTTTCAATTTGAGGTTGTGGAATCTCATCATGGGGCTAGTCTGCAAGTCCTGATGGCAGCTGTAAGCAGTGTCAGATGTACCTGCACATAACATTATGTGGTTGGTGTACTTTACAAGGAAATGCCAGATGAGGAAAGGCTGAGAGCTGGATTTTTTTTCAGCCTGGAAAAGAGAAGGCTTGGGGACACCTTATCACCATGGACCAGGAGAGTGGAGACTCCCATTTCACAAGCAGTCCTATGGAGAATCCAAGGGGTGATGAGGACAGGTTACTGCTGGGGAGGTTCCCATTGGGCTCCAGAAGAAAAAGTTTCCCATGAGCACAGTCAGACACTGGAGTCATCTCCCAAGGGCAGTGGTGGAGTCCCCTGGACTGGGCAGTTCAAAGACTCAGCTGGACACAGTGCTGGGACAGCTCATTACAACTCCACCATCACCTGGGAAGGTTGGAGCAGATGATCCTTGGGGTCCCTTCCCACCTGGCATTCTGTCATCTGGCTTTTTTATGGCACTAGTAGAAGACCAAAGCCTCACTTTGAAAGATCAGTTTCTCTCACACATCTGACTTTAAAAACAGAACAGAAAACAGCAAAAGCTAAGCCCTGCCTGCTCAGCATTCTCAGGCAGGGTGGTCAGGAGCCACAGTATCTGCACTTCCAGGTTCAGGAGTACAGTAGGGAAGGACATGTTTCTTTTGGTAACAAAACCCTCTAGCAATGCCAGCTTTACTTTTTCCAGAGTCTGACTCATTTAACTTGGACCCCAAACACACCACTGGTTTCAAATGCATTTTTATCAAGGCTTGTATCATCATTTAAAATGATTCGGTAGCTTTTCAAAATCCAGAAGGGAGTTAGTGGGATCTCAGTTCAGTTGCTTCTTAAGGACAGTTTTAAAACTTCATAAAGCTGTCATCTCCAGCTAGAAAAATCCTACACAAAGAAGCAAACACTTTGTGTTTGCCTCAGATTACAGATTAGAGATTCAGGCAGGGAAAATGATGATAGCCTTCATAGAAATGGCTGGGAAATGGCCTTCAAGATGCAGAAAAACTTGACTTGCTCAGATTTTTTTGGAAAGGAAACTCCTAACTTTCTTCACCTCTTCCAACTCTGCATCCTGTATTTAGTTCTGGAAGTTTTCACAAGGAATATTTTGCCATTTCTAAAATAAGAAAAGATCTTCTGCACAGTTTTGTGGTCATAGATCAACAAGCTCTACAAGTGTAAAATGTCCCTCCTCGGCTTTCCTGCAGCCCCCTTCAGGTACTGGAAGGCAACTCAAAGGTCTTCCTGGAGCTTTCTCTTCTCCAGGCTGAACAGTTCCTACTCTCCCAGCCAGTCCCCACAGGGGAGGTTCTCCAGCCCTCTGATCATCTTTGTGGCCTCCTCTGGACCCACTCCGGCAGTTTCATGTCCTTCTTAAGCTGGGGGCTCCAGAACTGGACACAGTGCTCCAGGTGGGGGTCTCACAATTCTACATCTGAAAATTAATTTCACTCCCACTCCTCGGCATGTTCTATGGAGACTACAGCAAAGAAAATACTTTTTAATTCAGTCTTCACCATCACATCTCATTTATCAAAATCACCACTGTATGGCTTTGGAAACTGATGAATTAATCAATCAAAAATCACTACTGTATGGCTTTGGAAACTGATGAATTAATCAATCAAAAATCACCACTGTATGGCTTTGAAAACTGATGAATTAATCAATCAAAAATCACTACTGTATGGCTTTGGAAACTGATGAATTAATCAATCAAATCACCCCTGTATAGCTCTAGAAATTGCTGAATGAATAAGCCAGATTAGCTCTTGCTTTTGGCACACAGTAGGGGTGGACAGCATCCCTTCACATTCAGGTAGGTAGCTCAGATTAAAGCTCACTTCTTCCCTAAACCAGCTGAGGAAAAGCCTGTGCTTACACGAACATGTGAGGACCAGCAGAGCCAAGCCCCCAAGACCTGAGAAGAAAAGTGGTTATTTGTTGCAGCCTTTCCTCTAAGGAAGAGAGAGAGGTTTGGGTTGCTTGGGGGTGCCCAGAGAAGCAGAGATGCTCTGTACAATACCAAATGTTGGGAGCTGCTAGGGAGCGTAGCGTTGGGAGCTGCCTGCTTTCCTGTTGCTTACACTGCCCTGCAGACAGGATGCTGGGGTCAAGGAACTCAATCAGCTCCACATCCTCCTGCAGCAGCACTTCCTGTTGCAGGATGGTTCGGAGCGTGTCGAGGCGAAATCCAACGTCCTGAGCAGAAGAGAAACCAACAAACAAGCAGGAGTTAGCAAGCAATAAGCAGTTTGTGAAAGGGAGCACAGGCAGGGACGCAGGCAGGGGCACAGGCAGGCGCTGCTCCCAAGGCTGCCACAGCGGCTCACACACAGCACAGGCAGCTCCTGCACTTGCATTCAACCTGGTAACAAAAAGCTGAGATACCACTTGAAAACTGGCACCCCAGCACGTCACACTGCCTCACACTGACTGCCAACTGACCTAGACAGTGACAAGAGCTAGCCACGTGCCACACACGATGCCAAGGTGTTTATGTAAGAATCAGAGAGGTGCTGCAGCTGTGGGATCATAACCACAGCAAACACTTTGATTTGTTTAAGTCATGCCAGAATGGATGACATCGATAAACAAAGGTTAGAGGGTGTCACAGATTCATGGTATCAGAGAATGGGTTGGGTTGGAAGAGACCTTCACAATCATCCAGTCCCAAACCCCTGCCATGGGCAGGGACACCTCCCACCACCCCAGGTCGCTCAAGGCCTCATCCAGTCTGCCCCTGAACACCCACAGGGAGGGGACATCCACAGCCTCCCTGGGCAGCCTGTGCCAGTGTCTCCCCATCCTTGCTGTCGAGAATTTCTTTCCAATCTCCAGTCTAAATCTGCCCTCCTCCAGTTTCAATCCATTGTCTCTCCTGGCCCTCCCAGCCCTTGTCACAAGTCCCTCCCCGGCTCTCCTGTAGCCCCTTCGGGTACTGAAGGCTGCTCTGAGGTCTCCCTGGAGCTTTCTCTTCCCCAGGCTGCACAGTCCCAGCCCCCTCACACTGCTATCATTTCAGATAACTTCCACTCTGCCTTTAATGGAAAACATTTGTTTCAGGACTATGCTCAGGAGGAAACTCTGCCCTCCTCTGACTCATCCTGTGTCATCCTGTGCTGCCATTCAGCCAGACCTGGACAGGCTGGAGAGCTGGGCAGGAAGAATTTGAATCTTTAGCCTGACTACTGATACTGTTCCTGGGTTTGTGTGCTCAGTTTGCCTGGCACAGCAACACTGCAAACCAGAATCAATATTATCCAAAGAACGAGCAAAACTCGGAGGCAAAGCCAACCCAACAGACCAAAGATGGTGCTCAGAGGATGAGGACAGAGGAGAGGAAGACTTGTGGCTTTGGAAAGGAAATGAAATAAACTCGAAGAGATCACTTACCAGGCGGTGAAGGACATCCTCATTTTTCTTACACTGTGGCAAAGGAAACCAGCTCCTGAGGAACTCAGCTAGTTTTGACAGGATGCCTTGCTGAAGGGGCAGAAATGACTCCAATTAAAAAACTCAGCAAAGCCAAAACCAAACAAACAGCAGCAGACAGTTCATGGCTTTCTGCATTTGCTTTTCTTGTTAGCTCAGAGTAGAGCACCTGTAAGGAAGTTTTGCTCACTGTGCCTGGCCCAGCTTCAGAGGGCACTGAGGGAACATCTGCTTCCTGCCACTGCGCCTGGACACAAACCACGAGAGAAAGCTTGCAGTAACCCCCCCTAGCTGGGGCAGCAGGGACTCTCCTGTGGGACTAGTCAAAAGAACTTTGTGGTCTCCAAAGACTACAAATCATCTACAAAAGACTTTCGCTTTCCTAAAGGATAGAGAAAAGCAGTGATATTAAATGGCTGACAGGGGCTGAAGGAAAAGACCGGGAGAGGAGCAGCCTCTCCTTGGCAGACGGCTGCGGCTGGCAGGGCTCTGCGGAAGTGGTGAACAGAGACAGGGAAAAGTGACTGCAAGAAGAGGAACTACCCAGAGAGTACCTGTGCCAAGCAGTGCCTGGAATCACAGAATGGTAGGGGTTGGAAGGGACCTCTGGGGATCACCCAGTCCAGCCCCCTGCCAGAGCAGCAGCACCCAAGGCAGGGCACACAGGAACACATCCAGATGGGTCTGGAAAGTCTGCAGAGAAGGAGACTCCACAGCTTCCCTGGGTAGCCTGCTCCAGCCCTCCAGCACCCTCACACCAAAGAACTTTCTCCTCATGCTGAGGTGGAACATCCTGGGTTCCAGCTTGTACTTGTTGTGCCTTGTCCTGTCACTGAGCACCACCACACAGAGCCTGGAACCTTCATCCTGGCACCCACTCCTCAGGTATTTATAGGCACTGATCATGTCCCCTCTCAGCCTTCTCTCCTCCAGACTGAACAGCCCCAGGGCTCTCAGCCTTTCTTCACAGCAGAGATGTTCCAGTCCCTTCAGCATCCTCACAGCCTCCACTGGACTCTCCCCAACAGGTCCCTGTCTCTCTGGAACTGGGGAGCCCAGAACTGGTCACAATATTGCAGGTGTGGCCTCACCAGGGCAGAGAAGAGTTGGAGAAGAACCTCCCTAGCCCTGCTGGCCACACTTCACTTGATGCACCCCATGCATGCTCTCAAGCACTTTGTCTCCAGGCTGCTTCCCTAACCGCACACTTTCACTGGAGCTGCAATCACAGCTTTGAACACCACCAACCAGAGGGAGAACCTCTCATACAGCCTACTCATGGATCTTCCTGCTTGCCAGACTGCTGGGACAGTTCACTGCCACTCCACCATCACCTTCACCTCAGTTGGACCAGATGATCCTTGGGGTCCCTTCCTATCTGGTCTTCTGGGATTCTGTGCTAATTAAACCAATGCAAGATCTTGCTTCACTGCAGCCATCCAATGAAAAACCACAAGCGAGACCTGCAGCTGTTGACACATTCTCTGCCTACTTTGTTTGGGCTTCTTTGGGTTAATTGTTTTTATGGTTTTCTGGTTTGGTTGCTTGGTTTGTTCATAGTTTTCTTTCCTTGCCCTCATTGGGTTTTGGGTTGGGCTTTGAGGGTTTTTTGTGCATGTGGGTTTTTGTTGTTGTGGTGTTGTGAGGCTTTTCTTGTGGTGGTGTTTGTTTGGGTTACTTTTTGTTTCTTTAGTTGGGATTTTTGTTGATTGGGGTTTTTTCCCTCTTTTTTTCTCCTCCAATTATTTCCCAGGTAGGAAATGGAAGAATAAAACCAAGGAGCAGGAACTTGGCTCTTTGCAGTTAGCCAACTCAAAGGCAGCCTGGCACAGGGCAAAATGGCTTTGAGTGGCATCAGCATCTTGTGATCAGTGGTACGAGGGAGATGATTCTGCCTCTACTCTGATCTTGTGAGACCCCACCTGGAGTACTGTGTCCAGCTTTGGGGCCTCCAGCAAAAGGGGAACACAGAGCTGTTGAAGCAGGTCCACAGGAGGCCACAAAGATGGCCTCAAAGAGTTGAAGCCCCTTCCCTGTGGGGACAGGGTGAGAGAGTTGGGTCTGTTCAGCCTGGAGAAGAAAAGCTCCAGGGAGACCTCAGAGCTGCCTTTCAGTATCTGAAGGGGCTTCAGGAGAGCTGGGGAGGGACTTGTTACAAGAGCTGGGAGTGCCAGGATGAGGGACAATGGCTTTGAGCTGGGAGAAGGGAGATTGAGACTGGAGAGTGGGAAGAAATTCTTTAGAGTGAGGGTGGAACAGGTTGCCTGGGGAGGCTGTGGATGCCCCCTCCTTGGAGGTGTTCCAGGCCAGCTTGGATAAGGCCGGGAAGTATCTGGCCCATGGCAAGAACTTGGAACTGGATGACTTAAGATCCCTTCTCACCCAACCCATTCTAAGGTTCTAAACATTACTCCTTTGAGTATCATTTGCCATCCTAAAGCCCTTCTGCTTCATTAATTTTTTAATATCTTACTCTGGTGCACTGAAGTAACCTAACTCAAATTTCTTTTCATGGGTGTCTCACCTCTGTGTACAGTTAGATCTGCACAGCTACACCCAAGGGAAGTGTTTTTAGGTCAGTGGAGAGCCAAAGCAGTCACACAGGTTTCATAATGACAGCTCTTCCCAACACACAAACATCCTTGTGGCTTATTAGGAGGAGCTATCCCAGCAACCTACACTTCTTAAGCCTATGGAATAATCCCAATGATTGTATTTTTATGTTGCTCAAGGACACTAACAGAAATTGGAAATGTGTCACAACTCAGATCATCCTCCACGATTCTTCTAAAGTGGTGCAAAACAATACAAAATTTCCTAACTGCTGTTTGTGGGAAATGGGAACGAAATAAACAAAGCTCCTTGCTTATGAGCTCCTTCCTCAGCTCCAGTCTCACCCTGCTCTGCCTCAGCTCCAAACCATTCCCCCTTGGCCTGTCTCCATGCACTCTCAGCACAAGTCCCTCTGCAGCCTTCCTGCAGGATCCCTTCAGCTCTTGGCAGGCAGTTCTAAGGTCCCCTGAAGCCTTCTCCTCTGCAGGCTACACTCCCCGAGCTCCCTCAGCCTGTCCTCACAGTAGAACTGCTCCAGCCCTTGCAGCATCTTTGTGGCCTCCTCTGGACTCTCTCCCCCAGCTCTGTGTCCTTCTTCTGCTGGGGACATCAGCACTGGAGGCACGATTGGAGGTGAGGTCTCAGCAGAGCAAGAGGAATCCCCTCTCTTGACTTCATTCAAATTTTGACACAGAGCACATAAAACCTGTCCATTTACCGTGTGAAATTAGACCTCTCTGAGCCTACCATGTTCAGCTTCTTAACCCTCACAAGTCTCTGGGTTTTCGTCATGAGGGATGATTTTAAACTGCTCCCAGCTGCCTACAGCAGCCTGTGGAACTGCTGCAAAAACACTAACCAAAGCAGTGTGCTGGGCAGAGAAGATCTGGAGTAATTTTCTACCTTCTAGTTTAAAAATAAAAATGTGAGCTTAGAGAGACACTCAAGAGGCACTGTCAGGACTTTGGAACATGAACCCTGACTGGCCTGGGCCTGCCCTACAGATGGCAGTAACACATGAAACTCTTCAGCTCCTTGCAACAGTGGCTCCCAGCTCGCACTGCCCCGAGAGAGTTGCTGACAGTAAAGCACCTTTCAGCAACCTGACACAAGTCAGCTCTCGTTGCCAACGCCTCTGGAGTGCTCTTCTCACAACTGCAGAGCACCACTCAGGCAGGCTCTGTGAACAGAGCACCAAAGGTGTACAGCTCCTCATAACTGCTCCTGGGTTTTTGTTGTTAAGTTTTTTTTTCTGTTGTTTTTGTTCTGTTGTTGGAGCTTTCTCATAGAATTGTGGAAGTGTTTCAGTTGGAAAAGACCTTTGAGATCACTGAGTCCAACCCTTAACCTTGCTCTGCCAGGTCACCATCAAACCATGCCCCTCAGCACGTGGCTTTGAAACCCTTCTGTGCATGGGGACTCCACCACTGCCCAGGGCAGCTTGGGCCAGGCCTGCACAACTCTCAAGGGGCAGAAATTGTTCCTCATGGCCAAACAGCAACAGCTCCTTTTGCCACATCACTCAGGACAAGAGGTCTCCCTCCCTCACCTGGCTCCAACCTCCTTTCAGTGAGCTGTAGAGCGTGAGAAGGTCTCTCCTCAGCTGCCTTTTCTTCAGGCTGAACCCGTCCAGGCCCCTCAGTCACTACTCAAGTTCTTCTCCCTCTTCTCCAGACCCTTCATGAACTTTATTGCCCTTCCCTGGACACACTTCAGCCCCTGCATGTCCTTCCTCAGGCAAGGGCCCCAAAACTGAACCCAGGACTCCAGCTGCAGCCTCACTAGTACCCAATACACAGGGACAATCCCGGCCCTACTCCTGCTGGCCACACCATTGCTGATCTAGGCCAAGATGCTGGTGGCTTTCTTGGCCACCTGGGCACACGCTGGCTCATCTCCAGCCACTGTCACTGATGCCCCCTCCAGGTCCTTCCCACCCGGCAGTTTCCAGCCACTCTTCCCAAGCACAAAGAACAAGGCAGGCCCACAGCCCTCACTCCACTATCACTCCACCTTCGGCAGCTGCTTGCCTGCTTTTTTTTTTTAAGAGCAATAAGAGATGTCTGTTTTTCCCCTCTGATTTTGCCTGTTGGTGAAGAAATGAGGTTCTCTTTTGAGAAGACAAAGGAGGAGAGGACTCACTTTCTGGGCAGCATGCACAGCTCTCTCCTTTTGGCTTTCTGCAGCTGCACACAGCTCTGCCTTCTGCGACACAGATGAACATACTTCAAAATCCGTGTGCCCCAGATCCTGCAGGTACTGGTACAGTGGGGAATTCTGAAAGGGAAAGGACAACAAATGTTACAAACACTCCCTGTCTCCCACCAGTAACAGCTGTGAACATAGCAACCACACAAGCAGGAAGGGAGGGCTTGAGAGAGGCACCACAGAGGACTTGAGGATAGCGGTGGATGAAAAACTGGAGAGCAGTTTGCAGCCCAGAAGGCAACCACAGCCTGGGCTGCAGCAAGAGCAGCCTGGCCAGCTGCCCAGGGAAGATGATTCTCCATCTCTGCTCTGGAGANGCAGTTTCCAGCCACTCTTCCCAAGCACAAAGAACAAGGCAGGCCCACAGCCCTCACTCCACTATCACTCCACCTTCGGCAGCTGCTTGCCTGCTTTTTTTTTTTTTTTAAGAGCAATAAGAGATGTCTGTTTTTCCCCTCTGATTTTGCCTGTTGGTGAAGAAATGAGGTTCTCTTTTGAGAAGACAAAGGAGGAGAGGACTCACTTTCTGGGCAGCATGCACAGCTCTCTCCTTTTGGCTTTCTGCAGCTGCACACAGCTCTGCCTTCTGCGACACAGATGAACATACTTCAAAATCCGTGTGCCCCAGATCCTGCAGGTACTGGTACAGTGGGGAATTCTGAAAGGGAAAGGACAACAAATGTTACAAACACTCCCTGTCTCCCACCAGTAACAGCTGTGAACATAGCAACCACACAAGCAGGAAGGGAGGGCTTGAGAGCGGCACCACAGAGGACTTGAGGATAGCGGTGGATGAAAAACTGGAGAGCAGTTTGCAGCCCAGAAGGCAACCACAGCCTGGGCTGCAGCAAGAGCAGCCTGGCCAGCTGCCCAGGGAAGATGATTCTCCATCTCTGCTCTGGAGAACTGTGTCCAGCTATGGGACCCCCAGCATAATAGAGGCATGGACTCAGTGGAGCAGGTCCAGAGGAGGCTACAAAGATGCTGAGAGGGCTGGAGAACCTCTGTTATGGGGATGGGCTGGGAGAGCTGGGGTTGTTCAGCCTGGAGATGAGAAGGCTCCAGGGAGACCTTAAAAGCTGCCTTCCAGTACCTGAAAGGGACCTGCAGGCAAGCTAGGGAGGGACTGTTCAGAAGGGCTTGTGGGGATAGGCCAAGGGCAATGGCTTGGAACTGGAGCAGGGCAGAGTTAGGTTGGACATCAGGAGGAAGTTCTGCACAGTGAGGGCAGGGAGAGACTGGCAGAGGCTGCCCAGGGAAGTGGTTGAGGCCCCATTCCTGGAGACATTCCAGGCCAAACTTGCTGTGTCCCTGTGCAGCCTGCTGTAGCTGGAGGTGCCCCTGCTGCCTGCAGGAGGGTTGGAGAAGACCTTTGAGGATCACTTCCAGCCCAATGCAATGTGTGGCTCTGTGCTGTTTTCACTCTTTGAAGCAAGCTAGGTCATCCTTTTGCACACTGAGCAGTTATTCACCATAGATTCAGTGCCCAGTCATGACCTGAAACTCAAACATCGACAGCAGCCCACAGACAATCTCCCTCACCCACAATGTGTCTGTGCAGACACAGGGGAGCTTAATGACTCATTTCCTTCTGGGAATTTTCCCAGTGTGGCAACTCCATCCTCTCTTTTCTTCCCAGCAGCCCTCCTCCAGGGCTGAGCACTCTCTCCAGCTCTAATTAAGCACTGTGCTGTTCTGGATGAGCTGCAAAGAAAGGCTGGTGCTTAGTGCAAAAGCAAACAGTGGCCTGGTTCTCTTATTTAAGTCACTCCTCAATTTGCTTAGTAATTCCAGGACAAAACTTGGAATATGAGTGGATATGCACCACCTTGTCTTCTTAAAGTGGCACACCTGGGAAAACCTGAACACCTCCACGCTAGAGGCTTTAGGGTAGCATGGAGGTTTTGGGCAAAACCAGACAGATTTTTTCCTTGGTTAGCTGAAGACAGACAAAGCAGTGGATCAATACAGGAAGTTTTAGCACAAATCAGTTTTGAGGCTCACTCCAGGCTGGACTCCAAGGAAATCCCATCTAGGCTCTTGGCATACCTGTCCATCATCATTTATGGCCTCAAGCTGCACAAGGGGAGTAGGGGAGGGTAGGTTGAAGATGAGGAAAAAATTGTTTGCTGCAAGAGTGGTCAAGGATTGGAACAGGCTGCCCAGGGAGGTGGTGAAGTCCTCATCCCTGGAGGGTTGCTGGTTGGACTGGGTGATCTTAGAGGGCTTCTCCAACCTTAATGATTTGATGATTCCGTGATCTTGATCATCATCCTCTGACACACAGCTCTCCCTGTACTCCAGTGGCACTCACACACAGAGAGCTGGCAAAATAACCCAAATATACCAAGTTTTGCCACTGGAATCTCAGGGTGCACCTTGCTTTGGGGTCCATGGTGAGGTCTCTGCTAAAAGCAAATCAAGACAATTGGTCTAATGCTGCTTGGATTGGTTCCATTCCCTAATAAAAACAGGCGGAGAAGGACAGATAGAGGCAGACAGAGATTATTGACTGAAGAAAATAAAACAAAACAAAACCTTAGATTTGAGCTTTTATGTCAGAAAGGGAGGTAAGGGCCAGCAAGGCTGTTTCAGCGGGCAGCAGGAAAAGGAAATTTAAAATACAAAATTTCATCTTCCTGTTAATAAAGCACCACATAATTCCAGAGGAATCTATTGCCATGTAGTTTGGTGTCTTTACTTTCAACTCTGTTACCTGAAGGGGCTACAAGAGAGCTGGGGAGAGACTTTACAAGGCCTTGTAGTGGTGGGATCAGGGGCAACAGCTTTGAGCTGGAAGAGGGGAGTCTGAGACTGCAGATGAGGAAGAAATTTTTAGAGTGAGGGTGGGCAGACACTGGCACAGGTTGCCCAAGGAGGCTGTGGATACTCCCTCCCTGGAGGTGTTCAAGACCAGGCTGGATGAGGCCTTGAGCAACCTGTGCTGGTGGGAGGTGTCCCTGCCCATGGCAGGGGGTTTGAACTGGAGGAGCTTTGAGGTCCATTCTAGCCCAACCCATTCCATGAATCTGTGACTTACTCTGAGCTCAGATAACCACAAAAGTCAGTTCTTGCTCAGGTTTGACAGTCAGGTTTGTTTATTTCTAGCTGTCTGTGGCAGAAGGACATTGTGATGAATCATTTACAAAGCAAAGAAGGAAAACCCTCTCAATAATGCAGCTTATTGCTGTATCCCCATCATTAACAGCTACTGATGGAAACATTGTCTAAAGGAAGGGAGGGTCCCAAGAGAGGGTTTCAGCAATATGCATCATTTATTTCTGAAATTTCTTCTAAGTGTCTTCTTCTAAGCCACTTTGTGAGCTCACCTAGGCACAAGAGGCAGCCAGGGCTGCAGACACATTGTTGTATTGCACAGACAAAGACATCACTTGCCTAAGAGCAGTGCTGGAAATGCAGAGCAGTTGCAGGACAGGGAGAAGACAAAATGCACCACTGGTGTGTGCTGCACACATCATAGAGGGCAGAGCTCGTTAACAAGTGCAGCAAAGCAGGCACAGCAGCTGATGCACTGAGCAGGGAGATAACCTTTGGGAAATTTTAACAAGATAAGTATTTTCTGGGGATTCTGCTGAGCCTGACAACACGCTGAGGAGAGAACCCAACATTCATTTCTATGACTTTTCTAATTCACTGCCATCAGTTGTACCAGAGAGCCACTCAATTCTAACTAGACATTTAGAGCACAGCATAGATTTAGGTAGGCTCCCATTTCCAGAACCAAGCCAGAAAATACTTTCCTGCTATATAAGTATCTGTATTTAGATATAGACACATGAATGTAACTCCCTAAGCACATCCATTTTAGATCCATACTACTAAAAATTACTGAACTCACACATCTGTGTTTAATTACAACTCTCCCTCTTCCACTGTTGAAAGTGGTTGAGTCTCATTCTATATCACACATAAACGATGCAGGATTAAAGAACAATCAACTGAATTAATTTGGCTCTTCAACTCTTTCCCAATGTTTAGTTCAATGCCTCCTGCCACACAGCACTGACCTGGTTAGAATAAACCATCACCTAAAGTGAAGACTAAACATCATGGTTGCAACTCTAAGACTACAGTTAAAACAAATTTAAACCAAACCACACCAAACTCAAGCCAAACATTAGAAGATAATCAAAGCTGTCAAATATTGCCTACTACCACAGTGGCAAGGTTGCTATAGTAGACAATTGCCCGGCTTGGGGAAAGGGTTATTTGTGGTAGCTACTTACTCAAATACTTACATCTGTTGCAGGCTTGCAAGCACAGATATTGTTCTTTAATATGTGAGGCATTTTGTGAGTATGCTGAGGCAAAGTTTTGCAATCCCAAATCAGACGGAGACTCTGTTAGCTTTCAGCAGCAGCTGAAAATCCAGGCCACACCCAAGCTGATTCTTGCTGAGGCATCATGAAGTCAGTGACTCAGGATTTCTCCATCAGAGGCTCAAGTCTTCTACACCATGATAAAATTTACTATCTAGTCACCCCCTCCTCTAGTTCCCAACTGTAGCTAATGAACATATTAACTTTAAAAGCAATATTTAAGGTCACTGCACAAAATAAGAGGTTTAAAGATCTCTTCTTTACAATACGGAGATGTTTCTCCGAAGCTGAGCTTTGCAATGTGCCCAAAACACAGTGGGAGATAAAATAGCCTCCAAGTTAGGAATTATCAGCTTTAAAAAAAAAAAAAAAGAGACATTTCTAGCAGAGTGACAGCAGTGCTGAAGAGGTGGCTAAACCCAGAGCAGAGCATGCTGAGCTGTCCCCCCTCTCCCAAAAGGCAGAGGTGAGGCAGTGGAGCTGGCACTCACAGACAACGCAAGCTTGGTCTCCTGGAAGAGGCTGTTCCATTTCTCTCGTTGGTGCTGCTGCCATGCACCTGACAGGAGCTCATCCACCTCCCTGTGTCCTTCTGCTTGTCCCTCCAGGATGCCCCACGCCGAGGATGAGAAGCAGCAGTCAGTGTGATCGCCTCTGTGCTCCTGCACAGTAGCATTTTCCTGAGGGCATCGGCAGAGGCAGTTTGAAACTTCTCAGGCTCCTGACTAATGTGGCTCCTGGCTGGGGGGAGGGAGAGGAGGCTGGCAGATTGCTAAAGGCTTTTAAAAGGTCCTGCTTAAAGGAGTTATTGCACATCCATCTCACATGCAGCCATTAATACTTCCCCAGCAACAGGATTTAAAAGCCTGGGTTGTATTCTGCTGGCTGGTAACCACCTCCTCCTGTGCCCCCACTGACAGAGAGCCAGGAGCTGAGAGGGCTAATATTAGACACTGACTTCAAGGCAGCAAAGGACCATTTCCATTTCCTCTGCTGCTGTCACTGGCACAGGAGCATGGACCTTGGTTCCTCCAGCACTGCTGCATCATCTGCTTAAGAAGCAGGCTCTGGGAACTACTTTGCAGCCATTAACCTAATGGTGTTCCCAGAGATTTTCTGATGGACAACATGAGGATGATGCCATAACAAGTGGGGAGCTTGACACTCCAGAAGGGAGAGTCACCCTCCAGGAAGAGGGACAGGCTGCAGGAGTAGGCTAGCAAGACACTTATGAGGTTCAATGTGGACAAGTGTAGGTGTTACACCTGAGAATAAGATGTAACCCAGAAGTGCAGCTCAGGCTGGGATCCATCTGGCTGGAGAGCAGCCCTGCGGAAAGGGACCTGGGGATCTTGGTGGACAACAAGCTCAGTGGGAGCGAGCAGTGAGCTGCAGGGGCAAAGACAGCCAGCAGGATACTGGGCTGTATCAATCAGGGCAGCACCAGCAGAGATGAAGTCATTGTCTCACTCTATTCGGACCACACCTGGAGCACTGCCTGCAGTTTTGGTCCCTGCTGCACAAAAAAGATGTGGACAATCCGGAAAGTGTCCAGAGAAGGGCCAGGAGAATGATCAGAGGCCTGGCAGCCCTGCCACGGGAGGACAGGCTGAG
Organism: Ramphastos sulfuratus; assembly: GCA_013399055.1. NCBI lineage: Eukaryota > Metazoa > Chordata > Aves > Piciformes > Ramphastidae > Ramphastos > Ramphastos sulfuratus. The sequence goes on along the minus strand of WBNM01021428.1, from coordinate 94,173 downwards.
AGAGCTGGGGTTGTTTAGCCTGGAGAAGAAAAGGCTCAGAAAAACCTTATCACCATGGACCAGCACATAAAGGGCAGCTGTCAGGAAGATGGAGACTCCCTTTTTACAGGGAGTCCCATAGAGAAGGCAAGGGGTGATGGGGACAGGTTACTGCTGGGGAGATTCCCACTGGGCTCCAGAAGAACATTTGTCATCATGAGCATAGTCAGACACCGGAATCATTTCCCAAGGGCAGTAGTGGATACCTCTCCACTGGACCGTTTGAAGACTCAGCTTGGCAGACTGCTAGGGCAGCTCATTTATATTCTACTATTACCCTAGAAAGGTTGGACCAGATGATCCTTGGGGTCCCTTCCAACCTGGCATTCTGAGATGCTGTGTGATTCTCTGATCTGTGACAAGGGAAAGCTCTTTCCTTTGCATTTCAGGTGGTTGCTCTACTGCTCTACTGCTGGAAAAGTCTTAGAAATTCAGATATAGTAGACAGCAGACAAAGGAGGCTGCAGTGAGGTGGGGGTTGGGCTCTTCTCCCTAGGATCAAGTGACAGAGGAAGAGGAAATGTCCTGAAATTGTGCCAGGAAAGGATTAGGTTGGAGATGAGGGAAAAAAAGAGCGGTCAGGGATTGGCACAGGCTGCCCAGGGAGTTGGTGGAGTCCCCATTCCTGGAGGTGTTCCAGAAACTTGACGTGGTTTAGTGGCCATGATGGTGCTGGGCTGATGGTTGGACTCGATCTCAGTCTAACCCATGGAATCCTCTTCTCTGTCTGTCCAGACACAGCATTAGTGTTCTTTGGCAGTGTCTGATGAGCTGACTTGTTCTCCACAGCAGTCAGCTCTTTACACAGCGTTAAGCTTGTCAGCATCACCTGCTTCCCACTCATGTGATGGGAAGGAGCACAGCCTGTGCTCTCCTGCCTCTTAGCAGACTGCCGAGAAGCAAGATACCTAAAACTGTTCATCACTGCCAGGTGCCTCTATGGTGCACTACAATTTGCAGCAGAGATATCTCCCCAGGCTGCAGTTACATGGTCAATTTAATCTGCCATTCCTAGCAGGTGCAGATGAAAGCTGCAGTGCCAGTTTGGAACACTGATGACAATATTTAGGCAGTCAAATGGTGAGATGAGATCAGGAACAGAGCTCCCTGTGGAAAAAAAAAACAAAAAAACCCCCAAAAATCCAGCTTTTTGTTTTCCCTGTCTTAGCTAGGTTAGTTCATTGTCAGCCCGAACTCCTGGAGTGGGGCCAGGGGAGGCTACAAAGATGATCACAGGGCTGGAGCACCTCTGCTCTACAAGCAAAGCTTTGTTGTATTTCCAACGTTGTGCATGAAAAAGCCCTTAAAAAACTCAGGTGGTGTGAGTTCGACTTGGTGGGTGTCAAAATCTCCTTTTTTTGTGTACAATCTGGTGAAAAATCTTGCCAGGCTTCACTTTCTCCTGCAAACACAGCATGAAAATGGAAAAGCATGAAAGGCAGCTCCAGTTCTGCCATCAGACTCATACAACTGAGGCAGTCAGGAAGACTTTCTGGGATGAGGTTCCAAGAATTGTCCAGGTGATGCTGAAAGAAGGAGCAACTTGCTGGAGGAAAGGCTGAGAGCTGGGACTGTTCAGCCTGGAGAAGAGGAGGCTTGGGGGCCACCTCACTAAAGTATGTAAATACCCAAAGGCAGGATGCAAAGAGGCCAGAGTGAGGCTCTTCTCAGTGGTGCTCAGGGACAGGACCAGAGGCACTGGGCACAAACTGAGGAACTGGAGGTTCCCTCTGAGCACTGTGAGAGTGACTGAGCACTGGCACAGGTTGCTTGGAGAGGTTGTGGAGTATCCATCCTTGGAGACAATCAGAACCTGCCTGTACATGGTTCTGGGCAACCAGCTCTAGATGGCCCTGCTTGAGCAGAGGGTTGGACCAGATGACCTCCAGAGGTGCCTTCCAACCTCAACCACTTTGTGATTCTGTGAGCACAGTTTTCCTGCCTATTCCAAACAAACCTGCACAGGCTCATTAAAATCTAGGACGAATGACTTAGCTGGAAGCAGAAATAAAGAATAGAAAAAGCATTCAAAGAGCAGCGTTTGGGCCACTTTCATCCTAACATTGTGAGAGAATGGGCACAGGAGATCAAAGATCCAGCACTAAGGATTTTTAATAGAACTGTAAGCTCAGAAGTGGAAAAAGCAAAGACAATGCTTATATTTACAGGAAGAAAAAAGAAATTAAATATGTCAGGCCTGTGGATCTGATCAAAAGTCAGCACACTCCTGAGAATCATCGCTCTTGTCTGCAAAACTCAAAGACAAAGGGGTGATCAAAGGGGGTAGCTTGTGCCCAACTCACTTGACATCTTTCACTGACAAGACAGTTAATTCTTCTAGGTAAGACAAATGCAGGAAGCCTAAATGGACTTCTAAGCCTGTGCTAGATGGGGCCTGGACTTTTGATTCTGTGCCATATCAGTTAAGATGGAAAAGATGGAAAAGGAATCAAACATGTAGATGACAGAGCCAGCAGTGGGTTCTGCTGAATGGAAAGCTAGCAGAAGAATCTTATCAAACAATGAGTCTTCGGCCAAAGCTTTTGAATCTTCCTTGAATAACCTCAGACCAGCAAAAAGCAGGCCAATGACATTTCCCAGCACCACCAAGTAATAGCACACATGCAGAAATGTATTGGAACATCATACAAATCATAGAATCATAGGATGGTTTGCATTGGAAAGGACCTCCAAAAGGCATCCAGCCCAATGCCCCTGCAGGCATCAGGGACATCATCCACTAGATCAGGTTGCTCAGAGCCTTGTCCAGCCTGACCTTGAATATCTCCAGGCAGGGGGCCTCAACCATCTCCTTGGACAATCTGTTCCACTACCCTCATGGTACAGAACTTGTTCCTCACATCCAATCTCAATCTGCTCTGCTCTCATTTCAAACCACTGCTGCACATCCTGTCCCTGCAGGCCTTTGGGAACAGTCTCTCTCATAGCCCCCTTCTTGCCAGACGGTATTGCAAAGAACTGATGACCCTGAGTGGGCACTGACACTGGCACACAACTTAACAGTAGACAACAGCACAGCAAGACTAATAAGTTCTTCAGTCATTTAAGAGCTGTTGATAAATGTAAGGACAGGCATGAGTGGCTACTCTGTCACATAACAAACAGTATAAAGACTTCAGTTGTTGCCAGCCTAGGACACAAGAAACAAAGTATTGCCAGCAGCAGCAAGAGCCAAGAGTTCCTATAAGACTCCAGCAAGAACACTACTCCAGGGTCAGATAGAGAAAGTTGAACTCAAATTGCAGTAGATATAAAAAACATCAAAACCAACCAAATAAAGACATTTTAAAAAATTTTAGAAAGTTTAGAACAGGAAAAATCTGTTTGGTGGAAGGAAGCTAAAATGTATTGGATTATTCAGTTCGGCAAAATCCTTAGCCAGAGTAAGATTGCTTCCCATGCATACCTTGGGAGAGGTAAATTCTAGAGAAGTAAAACTATGTACCAGTGGACAATAGCTGCAGAAGTGTAAGTAGGTATGAAGTGGCCATGAATAAACTTCAAATTAGAAAGGGGATGGCAGCTATTAAATATCAAAGCAATGCAGTTCTGACACAGTCCTTCCACTGCAGTAACAATGCAGAAGTTCAGCCAGTTTGCATCAGGAGCTTCTGTAATTTACACATTCAAACAAACAAACAAAAAAACTAACCAAAACCCAATGAACAACTCACAACAAAACTAGAATCCTAGAATGGATTGGGTTGGAAGGGACCTTCAACATCATCCACTTCCAACCTGCCCACCATGGGCAGGGAGGGACACCTCCCACCAGCACAGGTTGCTCAAGGCCTCATCCAGCCTGGCCTTGAACAACTCCAGGGAGGGCACATCCACAGCCTCCCTGGGCAACCTGTGCCAGTGTCTCCCCACCCTCGCTGGCAAGAATTTCTTCCTCCTCTCCACCCTTAATCTGCCCTCTTCCAGCTCAAAGCCATTGCCCCTCACTCTAGCACTGTAAGAAGTCTCTCGTGTTGGGGCCCCAGAGCTGGATGCTGTTCTCCAGGCGAGGTCTCACCAGAGCAGTGGCAGAATCACCTCTCTCAGCCTCTCCGACTTACTGGCTCCCCTCTAATTGTCATCAGTGGCTCCTCTGTGTGGGATACATTCATCATCTTCTGTGGATCCTTCATTTTATAACATCATGAAGCCTGCTGAGCACTTCTGAAGATAATTTTTTGTGGGTATTTCAAGGCAGTCATTATCAGCAGGTATCTCACCCAGCTCTGCATCCCAACCCATCAAGCAACGAAAAAAATCTGTATTTGCCCTCCTGTTGCTTCTCTGCTGTTACAGCATACCAAAACCACAGTACTATGTTCACTTTTCCTGAAGAAGGAAATGCAGGGGACAAACATTCTTGCAAAATCGATTCTCATCATGGATTTGTCATTGAAGGAAGTCATTTAACACAGCAGCAAGATAAATAATACATTTTATTGTTAGGACTCAAGGCTAGTCGTGGGTAAACACAAAACTCTATGGTACAGACCAAAGCCATATGCAGGTAGTACTTGCACAGCTGTGGAAATAAAAATCCTTCTTTATACAAGGAGCTTTTTGCATCCTGGTAAAACTAGAGGTCTTATTGCTGTTACAATAATTTAACTAATTATTTTAAAGACAGCATTTCTAACAGCTTTCTCTGTACACCTGCAAACCCAAGTGTGCCTTTAACAAAGAAGCAAATTACATTTAGCAGCTGCAAAGTGATCTGATCTTGCTACTGAACTGCAACAGTAGATATATTTAGCCAGTGATTTAACTAAGGTCAAGATGATTCTGTAGCCTCATTATCTAACACGAGGTCTCATTTAGTCTGTATCCGGGGCTAAACAGCAACTGCTGACCCCTCACCAGCTGAGGGAGGAGACTGGGAAAGCCATGAGCTGAAATGAAAACTGATTGTATGAAACAACAGAGCCCATACCAATGGCAGTACAAAGTGCACAGAATTATACTCAGCCCAGCAAACGCCCAGCACTCACAGTAAGTGGGAAAGCAGCCCGCAGGAGAAGAATGATAAAGGAGCAATCTCCAGGGAAAGACAGAAACAGGAAGAGAAGATCAGGAGGAAACTCCATCCTCAGCAAACTCCTCACTTTCTAACGGGCATCATGGTCACGGTCTGGCACCCACCTGTGAGCCAACCAAGTTAGCTGGCCTGGCTGACTCCAGATTGCTAATGGCCTGCAAACCGTGGCTGGTCTGAGTCCGTCCCAGCAAAACCAGGCCACAAGACACAGAATAGAACCGCCAAACTTTTATGCAAATCCTGTAAATAACAAACACGCCTGATAGGTAAGGTACTTTCAGTACTCACTAGGCAGATGAGCGCTGGCTGAAATGTACCTTTTAGATGCCTTACACTGAGCTAGAAGCAGAGCTTATTCGCTACACAGCGGATTTACTGCCTTAGCCCCCGACCCCGCGGTTCAGCCTCCAGCACAGGGCTGGAGTGCGAAGCCCCTTCCCCCCGCCCCGTGCGTTCCGATCCGGCCCTCACAGGGCCGCGCCGCCGGCACACACGGCGCCGACACTCCGGCCGGCCCCTTTCACCCCTTCTCAGCCCCTCCGGGCTCTCAAAGGCCGGCGCCTCCCAAGACCGCCCGCCGAGATCGCAAGGGCGGCAGCCCGAACGCGGAGACAGGCAGCCGGGGCGGGCCGCCGCACAAAGGGATCGCCCCTTCACGGCCCGGCTCGCTCTCCCGCCAGCGGTCCCGTCCTCGGCCTGCGCGGAGGGGCGCGGCTCCGGCCCCGAGGACACTGTGGAACGCGGGACACCCCACGCCGCCCCGCTGGTTCCGGCGAGCACCGCCTCGACCTGCCGGTTCCGCCGGCTCCCGCCCGCGGCGAAAGCTGCCCCCGGCCGGGCCCCACGCCCGCCTCACGCCCAACGGTCACCTCGGCCCGCCCGGTGCACACCGCCCCCGGGGGCCGCGGCGCAACGCCCCGGCGAGGGGCGGAGAGACACGGGCGCAACCCGCCCCGGGTCGCCCCCGCGCCCACCTCAAACACCACTTCTTCGTCAAACTCCGGTGTCATCCTTCTCCGCCATGCCACCCTCTATGGGCACTCTGGGAAACGGAGTCCGCCGCGCCGCCGGCGCCGCCTCCCCTCCTTGCCCGGCCTGACGCCGGGCCGACACTACAGCCCCCATAATGCACCGCGAGAGACATTTCCGGCCGCACTCCGGGAGGTGCTGGTTGGTTGGGCCGGCAGGGGGCGCCGCCGAGCGGCGGTGGCGGGGCTATGGGTAGCGACTGCAGGCGCTCAGTCTGCTGCCAGCCGTGGGGCGTTATGCGGCGGCGGGCGCCGGGCAGAGCTGCTGCTGGGTGGCGGCGCGGGGGAACAATGGGCTCCTTCTCCGCGGCCCTTAGAGGGGCCGTGGCGTAAGGGACGAGAGGGAGGACGGCGCGGCGCCTGGGGAGCACCATGAGCTCCGCTGGTGAGTGCCCGGAGAAAGTTTGAGGAGCGGCGGTTCCCTTCCGCCCGGCCAGCCGGTGGCAGGCGGGGAGCCCGCATGACCGCGGGGCCAGAGAGCCTCGCCTCACCCTGTGGTGAACGGCAGGGCCCGGGTGCGGCGGCCTCGGGGGATGACAAGGGAGGGGCACCGCCGTCATCCCGCGGTGCTGGCGCGGGACGGGAGCGGGAGCCGGAGCCGCCCCCGCGTTTCTCGTCTCTGGGACCCCGGGCAGTTGTGCCCAGCTCTCCCCTACCACCGCGGCGGGGCCGGGAGCTGCGTCCCGGGAGAATAGTGCAGAGAGAGGCGGGCGCAGGCTCGCACCCTGCTCCGGGTGCAGCCCTTATCCTCCCGGCTCTTGGGGCCGTGCGGGGCGCGTCCTTGCTCCGGCGCTGCGCGGACTGGGTCACTTCGGTGGGGCTGAGCTGGCGGCTGCTGGAACCCGCCGAGAGTCTCTGCCGGGGGCTGCGGCAGGAAAGGCAGCCCTGGACTTTGGGTTCCCGCTCCGCCCGGCTTGGCGGAGCCGCGGAAGTTTGTCAGCGGCTGAGCTCCGGCGTTGCTCCGGGGCTGTACCTGCCGTGGTGGAGCGGGAGCCCTGCCTCAGAGGCAGGGGTACTAGGAAAGCCTCCACTTCAGCCTCTCCAGCTGCTGGCTTCGGCTGGCTTACCTCAATGTTTTCCTCACATTTCCTCCCCCTTCCCTGTCTAAAAGAGCTGCGAGGCAAACCGTGGGTTTCAAAAACCCCAAAGCTTCCCCGTGTTGGAGGGAGCTGTGCCGGCTTTTTGTTTCTGTGGTTGCACAGGGGCGTGCTGCTGGTACTTTCCTTCACCCACTGTTAGGTTAGTTGCTTCCTTCCTTTAGGCTGCTTAAGGAAGAGACAAGGAGTCGTTTCTTCATCGAGATGTCATGTGTGAGTTGGGATGTGCTGGGGAAAGCATACGGCAGCTGATGGCAGTGCGAACCTGGAGGAGCGAACTGCTGCCTGCGAGGGCTGGGGGGAGAGGAGGTGTTTGAAATTAGAAATGGTACACAGGCATCAAGCAAAACCATCAGCCTAATTCTTAGTGATTTCCTCTCAANTGGAAGAAGGCAGATTTAGACTGCATGTTTGGAAAAAGATCTTGCCATTGAGGGTGGGGAGACACAGGAACAGGTTGCCCAGTGAGGCCNTCAACCAGGTTGGAAAAGACCTCTAGGATCATCGAGTCCGACCTATCACCTGGCCCTTCTAATTAACTAACCCTTGGCACTAAGTGCCTCGGCCAGTTGTCTTTTAAATACCTCCAGGGAAGGTGACTCCACCACCTCCCCGGGCAGCCCATTCCAAGGGGCAATCACTCTTTCCGTGAAGAATTTCTTCCTAATGTCCAGCCTAAACCTGCCCTGGCACAGCCTGAGGTTTTGCCCTCTTGTTCTGGGTGCCTGGCAGAAGAGACCAACCCCCGCCTGGCTACAATCTCCCTTCAGGTAACTGTAGAGAGCAATGAAGTCTGCCCTGAGCCTCCTCTTATGCAGGCTGCACTCGACCTCTCCTCACAGGGCTCTGCTCCAGCCCCTCACCAGCCTTGGGGCCCTTCTTTGGACACGTTCCAGCACCTCAACGAATATGGGAGGGGACTTTTGACAAGGGCTTGTGGGGATATGACAAGGGGGAATGAATTGAAGCTGGAAGAAGGCAGATTTAGACTGCATGTTTGGAAAAAGATCTTGCCATTGAGGGTGGGGAGACACAGGAACAGGTTGCCCAGTGAGGCCGTGAGTGTCCCCTCCCTGGAGGTGTTCAAGACCAGGTTGGATGAGGCCTTGAGCAGCTGAGCCTAGTGGGAGGTGTCCTTGCCCGTGACAGGGGCTTGGAACTGCATGATTTTGAAGATCCCTTCCAATCCAAACCGTTCCATGTTTCTATGTCAAATTGTTATTGAGCCAAGCATTAATTACCTCTTTAATCAGAATTTACTAGAAAACAGAAAACTGTGCAATGCATCTTTATGCTCCATTTGATGTATTTTCACTTCTAATACAGGCACCAGAAATTAATTTGGAGCTGAGAGGAGCAGGTAGTGAAGTGGGACAGCAGCAGCTCCGCTGAGCAGCTGTCCTGTGGCAGCGCTGCCGCTGCCGGACTCGCTGCTGCTCCTTTGCAGCTAACAGCTGTGCAAATAAAAGATGCGGCTTAGGGGGTGCTGAAGAGCCTGGAGCTGGGCTGCTGGCATTGGGTGAGGGTCAGAAAGCTCTTCAGCACCAAGCAGTGATTTCAGGACTTCCAGAGCCGAGGTTTTGTGATCGTCTCTGCTGTTTTAGTTTGCCTTCTGGTGGTGTCTTGTGGAGGAAGGAGGTTTACTGAACAGTCACTTGGAAAGCAAAAAGAGAAAGCCTGGTATGGAGGAATAGCAGTGAGGAGACAGTGGCAGAGTTTCATGGAAAAGGTGAACTTCAGCCAAGGATTTGAAAGGGAAGGTCTAGAAAGAGTCCTGGTAGGCAGAAGGAGGGAAGCTGAGGAATCTCGAAGACGGGATGAAGAGTGTTTTGTGGGTGATGCATTATGGAGGACTGAAAGAAATGTGTTTGGAGAACAAGTGAAACAAGATGGGAGACTGGAGATCTTGCTGCCAGTGTCATGACATCTGTGTGGCCAGGAAAGACTGAGCCCTGGGGCTGTTTAGTCTGGAGGAGAGAAGGCTGAGAGGGGATGTGAGCAATGTCTGTAAGTGTCTGAGGGGTGAGGGTCAAGAAGAAGGGGCCAGGCTCTGTTCACTGGTGCCCTGTGATAGGACAAGGGGCAAGGGACACAAACTGGAGCACAGAAGGTTCCATTTTGAATGTGAGGAGAAAATTCCATGGTGTGAGTGTGCTGGAGGCCTGGAGCAGGCTGTCTAGAGAGGTTGTGGAGTCTTCTCTGGCGACTTTCCAGACCCACCTGAATGTGTTCCTGCATGCCCTGCCCTGAGTGACCCTGCTCAGGCAGGGGGTTGGACTGGATGATCTCTGGAGGTCCCTTCCAACCCCTCCCTTCTGTGATTCTGTGACAGCTTTTGACATTGCAGCTAAGGAGCTCTTAGGCAGGGTTTGAAGAGATTTGACGACTGTCAGGAGCCAGTCCTGAGGGTTTCATATCCATCTCTTTGTATTGCTACGGAATTTAGCTCCTAAAAATGTATAGCCTTGCTGAAGAACGCTGTTGCTCACAAAAAAAAAAGCTTACCAGCTCCTATATTTTATGTCATGGGATGGTTTCGATTGGAGGGGACCCTAAAGATCCTGTAGTTCCAACCCAAGTTCTGTGACCCACAGGATCTATTTCCTCCAATGAAGTGATGTAGCTGTGAGTTGTCACTGCTGTGTGCTTCCTAAGCTGGCTTCCTGCCAGCTGATTGCTAAGGCAGCACTTCAGTAAACGTTAGCGTTGTGTGCCAGGGCTACAGGGGGCACCTGGAAAACCCAGAGTCCTCCTGCTTTGCAGTGTCTGCCTTCTGTGTCTTCTGTTCAAGTACCTCTGGAGCACAGCAAGCTGCTGCAGCCTTGTGCTGACTGAATATTTTTAAATAGGGTTTGCAAATCTGAGTGACTTCAGCTGGGTGTGCAGGGCTTATTTTAAGAGATACTTGAGGGGACTATGGACAGGTCAAACACAGCTTCTGGCTGGGACCAGATGTGTGAGAGGTCTGACAATGATAAACCAGTCTGAACTCCAGCCCAACCTGCCTTCTGCCTTCCTAAATAATGCAGTGCATGTTCAGTTCATTGCTGTCTACCATTTCTGGTTCCTCTGCAGTTCCAGTTACATCTCAGTCCCAATCCGGACATAATTCAGTGATAGGTGAAGGAGTTCTGCCATGGCTGTTCTTTGGATATCTGAAAAGGTATATTTAACTCTGCACTTGTTAGAACTAGGGAACTATAGCACTAAAAACAGTTCTGGATAATTAAAAAATGATCTTCTTTAGAGGGGATTTTGCCCCTCGGCTCTGCCCTGCTGAGACCTCACCTCTAATCCTGCCTCCAGTGCTGCTGTCCCCAGCACAAAGAGGACACAGAGCTGGTGGAGAGAGTGCAGAGGAAGCCACAAAAATGCTCCAAGGGCTGGAGCAGCTCTGCTGTGAGCACAGGCTGAGGGAGCTGAGGGTGTGCAGCCTGCAGAGGAGAAGGCTCCAGGGGACCTCAGAGCTGCCTTCCAGTACCTGAAGGGATCCTGCAGAAAGGCTACAGAGGGACTTGTGCTGATGGGGTCTAGAGACAGGCCAAGGGGGAATGGTTTGGAGCTGAGGCAGAGCAGGGTAAGACTGGAGCTGAGGAAGAACTTGTTCAGCAGGAGGGTGGTGAGAGTCTGGCCCAGGCTGCCCAGGGAGGCTGTGGCTGCCTCCTGCCTGGGGGTGTTGCAGGCCAGGCTGGATGAGGCCTTGAGCAGCTGAGTGTAGCTGAGAGGTGTCCCTGGGCATGGTGGAGTGGTTGGAGCAGATGAGCTCTGAGGACCTTTCCAACCTAAGCGTTTCTATGATCAGTTTGTTGGTTTCAACCTTCATTTCTGGCTGTTCTCCCACTGCTTTCCCATTACTGCATATTCTTTATATAGGATGCTGCTGAATGCACATTTCCTCATTTTCTGCCTGGGACTACTTTGCTCTCTTCAAATCTGTGCGTTGCCTTTAAAAGGGAAAAGCAAAAGCTGGGAGCTAGAAGTTTGACATTTGTTATTTCTCGTCGAAGCAGCAATCCTTATATGTGACTCTCTACAGCTTGCTCCTTGTGAGCAGCAGGGGCAGCTTCAGCTGGAGGTCTGGGCTGACAGCAGCAATGAGCAAAATGCAGTGTGTTGTCATGTCCAAAATGTAATTCAAAGGCAGAAAACCCACCCACAGCAGGAGCAAAATCATCAAAATCAACATGACTTTTCCAGTCGAACTTCATCGCTTTCAAGGACTGCAAAAACAAAGCCTCCAGGGTTTGCTGTCCCTTTAACCCTCCAATATGTCAAGTCCCATTAGAGTTATACAGCTCTGGCTCCACTTGCAATCTTCAAAGGTTGTTTATTCCTGTCTTGTCCTTACTCTAAAGTTATCCTCAGCTTTCCTGTTTTATTTCAGCGAGGCATTGAACCTGAGCTTGTGAAGTGGATGTTTTACTTTTGCTGTTGGTTTAGGAGCTTTGCTTAGGCTGTAGTGGCTTGGAGAGCATCATTTTCCCTTGTGCCCAATCCCTACATGAATTACCTTCCAGGACATGCTGACTCAGGCCTTCTACTTGTGTGTTGCTGTCTTATGAGTGCTGTGGCACCTGAGCCAGAGTGACAAAATGCACACATTTGCAGGAATACTTTTTTTTTGAGGTGTTTACTGAGAGCAAAGTAATTGAACTGAAAAGTAATTGAACTGAAAAGCTTTATTGAGAGTCATTAAAAGGCAGGTTGCTGGAGAACAAAGAGTTTTCCAATACCTGATCTGTTTCTCTGTGCATTGATTGCTATCACAATCAGCTCTTGAGCGGATCCCAAACACGTAGCAAGAATTATTTCTCTCCATACATGCTCTTTGGAAGCCTGACTGGCTTTGTTTTATGGGCTTGTTTAGCCTGGAGAAGAGAAGGCTAGGAAGAGACCTCATTGTTCTCTGCAACTCTCTGAAAGGAGGTTGGAGTGAGGCTGCTGTTGGCCTCTTCTCCCAAGTAAGCAGTGGGCACCAAGGCTGGTGAGGGGCCTGGAGCACAGCCCTGAGAGGAGAGGCTGAGGGAGCTGGGGGTGTGCAGCCTGCAGAAGAGGCAGCTCAGGGCAGACCTCATTGCTCTCTACAGCTACCTGAAGGGAGGTTGTAGCCAGGTGGGGTTGGGCTCTTCTGCCAGGCACCCAGGGACAGAACAAGGGGACACAGTCTCAAGTTGTGCCAGGTATAGGCTGAATATTAGGAAGCTCTTCATAGAGAGAGTGATTGGCATTGGAATGGGCTGCCCAGGGAGGTGGTGGAGCCCCCATCCCTGGAGATCTTCAAGACAAGACTGGATGGGGTACTTAGTGCCATGGTCTAGTTGATTGGATAGGGCTGGGTGATAGGTTGGACTAGATTGTCTTCAAGGTCTCTTCCAACCTGGTTGGTTCTGTGATTCTAAGAGGAAATGGGTTTAAATTGTGCCAGGGGAGGATTAGGTTGGATATTAGAAACAATTTCTTTGTTGCAAGAGTGGTTAGGGATTGGAACAAGCTGCCCAGGGAACTGGCAGAGTCCCCGTGGCTGGAGGTGTTCAAGAAGCTGTTCGTGTGGTGCTCGGGGATGTGGTTTAGTGGTCAGGGGAGTTGGGTTATGGTTGGACTCAATCTTGAAGGTCTTTTCCTACCTTAATGATTCTATGTCTATCAGTTGTAGTGTTTTGTGCCAAAAGTAGTCCCAGGAAGAGTAAATCAGCTGTTGGAGAGAGGTCTTCCTTCATGTGAGATGGAGCAGCAGATCAGCCTTTGGTGGGTACCTCCTGGCATCACTGCACTTTCATACCCAGCCTACAGAGGTGAGCTGCTGCTCTGTAGGGGCACACCAGGTGCCATCAGGAAGCCAGCACCTGCCTTTGCAGCAGACCAGCTGCCAAGCAACAACTCTCTCAAGCCCTTTTCTTTTGCTGGGAGGTGTGAAATAGATCTGTGAAGCACTATGTGAAATAGATGTTTCCTGGCAGGTGGGAAGGAATAAGTTCCCTGGTATCCTGTGCACTGAGTTATGTAAAGACAGCTTCTGTCAAGCAGCCAATGGTGAAATGCAGCCTTTGGCCTACCCCACAGCAACTCCACTGGGCAGCTGGAGGCAGTTCCCCAGGGCACCCTGAACACCAGCAGAGAGCTTTCTCTTGGGAGGAGCTTTACAAGGGCAGTAGCACTGACTTACACTGGCATGGCAGCATCCAGATCCTGTTCCTGGGGCAGGTGCACATCATTTGCTGCTGCTCCCAAGTGCAGGAGTTGTTAACATAACGTTGAAAGTCTGGAGACACAGATTCCCTGGAACGATGGTCCTCTAACAGCAGTAGGGCTCTTTGCAGAAGGGGCAGTGCTGTTGGGTGTTTTCCCTCAGTTTAAGCCTCCCTGGAGGTGTTGAAGGCCAGGCTGGATGAGGCCTTGGGCAACCTGGGCTGGTGGGAGGTGTCCCTGACCATGGCAGGGGGTTGGAACTGGATGATGTTGAAGGTCCCATTTGGTTAATCTGTTTATCATTTTCTCTCTGTATGTGTGGTAGGCAGGCAAGATAACAAGAGGCAGACAACTGAGGAGCATGTTTGAAGTGTGCATTAACAGTGTTCAGTCTGAACTGCCTCACTGCCTGCCCTGCTCACTCTCACAGCTCTGATGCTGTGATAGTGCAGAGCAGAAGACACACAAGCACGGGGTACGTCAGGAATAGTGTGGCCAGCAGGGCCAGGGAGGTTCTCCTGCCCCTCTGCCCTGCTGAGCCCACACCTGCAGTACTGTGTCCAGTTCTGGGCTCCCCAGTTCCAGAGAGACAGGGACCTCCTGGGGAGAGTCCAATGGAGGCTGTGAGGGTGCTGAAGGGACTGGAACATCTCTGCTATGAAGAAAGGCTGAGAGCCCTAAGGCTGATTAGCCTGGAGAGGAGAAGGCTGAGAGGTGATCTGAGCAGTGTTTATGAATACCTGAGGAGTGAGTTTCAGGATGAATGTGCCAGGCTCTGTGTGGTGGTGCCCAGTGACAGGACAAGGCACAACAAGTACAAGCTGGAACCCAGGAGGTTCCACCTCAACATAGGGAGAAAGCTCTTTGGTGTGAGGGTGCTGGAGGGCTGAAGCAGGCTGCCCAGAGAGGTTGTGGAGTCTCATCTGGGGACTTTCAAAACCTGTCTGGCTGTGTTCCTGTGTGCCCTGATCTAGGTGATCCTGCTCTGGCAGGGAGATTGGAAGGGATCTCCAGAGATGGAGTCCAACCCCTACCATTCTGTGATGCTATGTTCTGTAAGTGAGATCCTCAGTGGCCAAATTTTACCATCTGAAGAGCAGAAGTAGACACTTTAAGGCCAAAACATTGAGAGTAGGAGTTGCTACAGGGTGTTTTGGTGTTCTCATCCTCCTCTAAAGCAGCCTGAAGGTAGGACAGGAAGAGTCCAGCAGGAAGGAGTGTCAGCTGCAGAGGAGCTGGTCAGGGGATGAAGGCTGGGGGCTGCTCCGTCCTCAGCACACTGGAGGGGATAACTGACCAGAGGGACAGGTGTCTGTTCTGTGTGCTGAGACCTGCCCTGTAACAAAGAGCAACTGCATTGACCTGCTTAGATGCTGCCAGTGGCTGTTTGGTGTTAGAAAAAGAGGTCCTCATGAAGCCCACTCTTTGAGCTGCCTGGCCTGGTGTTGTTAAAGCATCTTTCTGTTTTCCCTTCACACTGAACACCTTGGTGGCTGTTTCTGGGTGAGAAGGAGATATCCTGTTGGTGATGGCAGCTTTGTTAGTCACTTTATTTATGGAAGTCTTCCTTTACCTAGTCAGGCAGCTCAGAGGATGTCTGGCTGCTTCTCTGCCTCTTAACCATCTTAATCTGTTTGTGCAAATAAAACTTTCTCCTCCAGCTCTTACATCTGGGCTTATTACAGGTACCTCTTGATGCAGGGACCCTGTCTGAGAAATGAGGGAGGTTTAGAGGGAGAACCAGAGGAATTCAGTGATTCTCTGTTCCCATCTCCTAGGACAAGCCACAGAATCCAACCTCTAGTGCACAATTCCCCCTATACGTCTCAGACAGTGAGTTTAGATTGCCTGTAGGTGCTGGTGGCTCCACCACAAGCCTGGGTGAGATATTCCTGTAGTCCTTTATTTGGGGATTGGCTTTACTTTGGGGCTGCTAATCCTTTTCAAGTGTTGTGTCTGCTTGGGACTTGTCAAGCTTCAGTGGCAGGCTGGGGGATCTCACTGTGCCTGTTCTCATGACAAGAGCCATCTGCTATCCAAAACCCTTCACATATGCATCACTCATTCTCTAAGTACAGGCACAGCTACCATCTCCCTTCAGCTCCTGGCTGGGTTAAGCAGGACAAACTCTCCTGGGGTGTGAGCCATGATTCTTTTGAGACCTTGTATAGTTCCATAGTTGGTTGTTGCATTCACCCCAAGTTTTCCTCCAAAAGTGGCAGGAGGGGACAGAAGGGCAGGAACAGTCTGGCAGGTACTGTGCACAGGAATATTTTCAGGTTCCTTCATGTATTTCTCTCCTTGTAACTCCCACTCAGCAGCAGACCTGCATGGAGCTGCTATCAAATACCTACAACTATTTCCAAGTTAGCTTCAGTTTTTACTGTCTTAAGCACAGCCACCCAGCTCTGTTCTCAGGTGGGCAGAGCCATGTGGCCCCAGGAGCCAAGCCCCTTGCCCAGACATTCCATGCTTTGTTGTGTAAGCTTTCCTTGGCTGTATTTATTGTTTTTCCTTGCAGAGGCTTGCTTGTGCTTGTCATGTAACACAAAGTCACACTCATATGGCTTCTGCTCACTCCTCACACCCTTATATAGAAACACTACCTCCTACTTAGTTTTCTTTCTATCTGTGGTGGGAAATTGCCCCTTTTAAAGCACTCTGTTATGTGGGGCTGGGTTTGACCCACACACAGGAATTGAATTGGTTTAGAATCAACTGAATAATGCAGCTCAGCAGGCAGCTGTGTGCTGGGCTGCAGCCAGAGGAGTGTGGGCAGCAGGGCAAGAGAGGGGATTCTGCCCCTTGGCTCTACTCTACTTAGACCTCACCTCCAGTGCTGCTGTCCATAGCATAAGGAAGCCACAGAGCTGGTGGAGAGAGTGCAGAGGAGGCCACAAATATGCTCCAAGGGCTGAAGCAGCTCTACTGTGAGGACAGACCAAGGGAGCTGGGAGTGTGCAGCCTGCAGAGGAGAAGGCTCCAGGGGATCTCAGAGCTGCCTGCCAAGAGCTGAAGGGATCCTGCAGGAAGGATGCAGAGGGACTTGTGCTGAGGGGGTCTAGAGACAGGCCAAGGGGGAATGGTTTGGAGCTGAGGCAGAGCAGGGTGAGACTGGAGCTGAGGAAGAAGTTCTGCAGGGTGAGGGAGGTGAGAGTCTGGAATGGGCTGCCCAGGGAGGCTGTGGCTGCCTCCTGCCTGGGGGTGTTGCAGGTCAGGCTGGATGAGGGCTTGAGCAGCTAAGTCTAGCTGAGAGGTGTCCCTGGGCATGGTGGGGAGGTTGGAGCAGATGAGCTCTGAGCTCCCTTCCAACCTGAGCCATTCTGTGAACTTTAAATCCTGATTTCCAATCAATATCTCATACCCTTTTCCTCATGCCCAGCTGCTGTGGTTTTTCCCAAGAGGTTCATCACTTGCATTTTTCAGACACTCTAAGATGTTTCGTTGAGAAAAAGCTCCTGGTCTGCATTCCCTGCCTGGAGTCCTTCCTCTCACATCATGTGTGTGTGTTTGAAAGGGCTCTTCCTTGCATTCCTTTCTGATGGCTGCAGATCTGTATTGATCCAGTGACTGCAATGTGTCTCCTAGCACCCTGCCCCTATCTGCTGAGCCCCACACACTGCTGCCTTAGTGCAGTGCTGCTTGCCTGGCCTCTCACGACCCTCCACAGCTCTGCAGCCTGGCAGTGCTTTGAAAGAGTCTAGGAGGCTCTGAAGTTGTTTGGAATTCCGTTTGTTGTCAGAAGGGAATTTTTCTTGCTTTGGTTCTTATCCAGGTGTCCATTATTGGCATATCAACAGCCACCATGCACGGCTTGCCCACATGCTCCTTGCCCTTGCCTGTTCTAGGGGGAGGGCTTGGACCTAGGTGATCTTTGAGGTCCCTTCCAACCTAAATGATTCTGTGATCGTGTGCCACGTGCTCCCTGCCCTCTTGTGTTTTTCACTTTAAGTTTTATGTTCAGGTAATGATATCACTTCTGAGCATCCTCCCTAATAGCCACTAGTTAAAAGCTCTGCAGAGTAATTGAGTTTGGTTGCTAGCCAAAATTTCTTCTGTGGAAGAGTCACCAGGCACTGGCACAGGCCACCCAGGGGAGTGTTGGAGTCATCATCCCTGGAGGTGTCTAAGCAGCTCTTGACTCCATGGGACACCTGTCCTTCAGCAGGGAGCAGGAGGTGGTAGCTGGACCACTGCTGGGTGGTGGTTATAGGGAGCTGCATCTTTTGAATTCCATCTTGCAGGATGTCTTAAACATGGTCTCTGCCCTGATGTTTGCCTCTGTGCTGTAGCAAGTGCTGCAAGGACAGTGACTGAGAGCAGTGGTGTCTGTCTGGATACCATCTCATGTTTTGCTAGGGCATGAATCATGGTTTTCCTGTTGCTGTAGTGGGGACATTGTTTGCCTGCAGCAGTGGCTTAGTGTTGGGAAAATGTTTGCAGCTGAGGGTATCTGCCTTTTATGTGGGTTTTTTTTTTTTTTTATTATTATTCTTTACCATCTAAATTTCTTTCAAGTAAACAAAACAGAAAAGGCAAACAAAAAAACTTCAGCTTGAAACTGTATTTTCTTATTTCTAGGCTAGAGATCAGGATATAGTTGCACATCTTTAATAATAATGGTTCTAAAACCCAGCAAAACCCCAAACCCACAGTTCAAAGGGCACAGTAAATCAGTGCTTGCCCAGTCTCTGTGCATGTGAAACATTAATTGCCGTGGGGGTTTGGGGGGATTTTAATGTGCAGGACTTCCTGGAAGCAAACCAAAACATGGTTCAAAACAAAAGTTATAAATACAGGGCTGGTATATTTAAAAAAAAAAAACAACCCCCCACACAAAAAATCCCCCAAAAACAAACAAACAAAAAAAACCAAACAAAAAACCAAACCCAAACACCAAAAAACCTAGCACAGCAACAAAAAAAAAGGGAAAATATTTTACTTGGTAAATCAGTTTTCCTATGTCAAAAATCACTGAAAGCTCTTAGAAATCACAGGATTGTTTGGGTTGGAAAAGGCCTCTAAGATCACTGAGTCCAACCAGCAACCCAGAACCACTGTGGCCACCAAACTCTATCCCCAGGTGCCATGACTACATGGCTCTTGAACACCTCCAGGCATGGAGATTCCACCACCTCTCTGGGCAGCCTGTGCCACTTCCTGACCACTCCTGCAGCAAAGAAATTTTTCCTCATCTCCAACCTAACCCTCCCCTGGCACAATTTCAGGACATTTCTACTCCTATCACCTGACACTAGGCAGAAGACCTCACCCCCTAACTTGGCTCCAACTTGCTTTCAGGGAATTGTAGAGAACTGAAATCTGCAATTATTGCAGTAGATGGCAACAAGTTGGTCATAAATGTTGACCATTGAAATGTTTCAGGCATACCTTAAAAAACCCAAACAAACAGGAAAAAACCCCAAAACAACAAACCAAACCCTAAGCCATCCCAAACTGCCACCATGATCTAAACTCCCAAGTTCCTCATGAGTTCCTTTTCCTTCCTGTCCACTCTCCCCAGGGTTTGTCATCTGTTGTCAAGTGGGTCAGAAATCACAGCAGTGGTGACAGTTTGTGGGTCAGACAGTGACATGTGGAGCAGTGCTGCAGGATGCAGGGAAATGCTCTGCTGCTGTTACAGGGGAAAGGACTTCTGCAAGTTACTGCACTGACTTCACATCCTGCCCCTTGNTTGAGGAAAAGCTCCTGGTCTGCATTCCCTGCCTGGAGTCCTGGGCTAGTGGAAGGTGTCCCTGCCTATGGCGGGGGCATTGGAAGTAGATGATATGTAAGGTCCCTTCCAGCTTAAGCCATTGATGATGTTCTGTTGCCTTCATGGCTAGTTTAACAGGAGGCAGGCACTTAGTGTATTTGCACCATTTTACCAGTGCACTGTAGCAGTTCCAGCTGCAGACTCAAGCAGGCAAGCAAGGACAGGCACTTCCAGAAAATTACACTGGGCTTTCACAAACAAGTTACCCTGGAAGTTACCTTTTTCCTACCACTCTTTTCTTGTGCCTGTTAAAGCAAAGCAAGGCAAGCAGCAGAATGTTGGTGGCTGGGAGGAGGGCAGGGTTTGAAGGGCAGTGCCTGCACACACACTGAGGGCCGGTGGATCAAGGATTGAAGTGTTAACCTCTAACAGCACTGTGGTGTGGAGGAAGCTGTTCTGTGGGCCGATGCTGACCGAGGTCTTTGTTTTCTGTTCTTCCTAGAAATGAAGAAGCCCCCCGTGGCCCCCAAGCCCAAGTTTGTGGTAGGACAAAAGGCGACACCTCCACCCGTTGCCCCGAAGCCTGACGTTGTGCTCTCTGGTGTTTTACAAGCAGCCAGGAGAAGCAAGCCAGCAATTGCACCCAAACCAAGGGTTCTCAAGAGCTCCTCTGTCCCCGAGGCTAAGCCTCCATCATCTACACAGAAAAGCACAAAAAGCTTTGAAGAGCACAGGGCAGATCCTTCTCCAACGCTGGACCACTTGAACCACAGCCACGAAGACTTGGCAGGCGGTGCTGGTAACACAGCCTACATCCTACCCGTGTCAGCTGGCAAGTTTGAGTGCCTTCAGAGACTGGGCAATGGGGAGGGTACTTGCAAGACACAGATCATTTTTGAGCACTTTGAAAACTTGGAGAACATCAAAGCTGGCGAAAAAAATGCAGCGGCTCTGGGGGACAGTCCTAAAGAACAAGTGGCCAGCAGGAGCCAGGTGGTTGTGAAAGCCAGCATTTTGGAAGGGAAGCTTAAGGATGTCCTCAGCCACAGTGTGTTTCCTAACAGCAGTCCTGGGAAGCACAGGTGTGCAGAGAAACTCGACCAAGGAAACGGCAGCAGGGCCAAGAACGATGTTAAGATAGAGTTTATGGAACTTGTGCAGTCTTCGTTGTCTGCCAAGGCAGCTGAAGGGAAGCAGCCAAGCCCTGATGGGAAGCTCTTGGCTGAGGAGCTGCAGGTGTCTGACCTTTGTCCTAGCTTGACTGAGAACCACCACAGCTCCTCCTGCCCACTGGACCAGGATGTCCTGGAACAGGACTCTTCAAGTAACAATAATACATTTCCAGGTGAAGCAGGTGTGAAGGCAGAGGCTGATAAAGCCTCCTCTGAAACATCTTCAGGCTGGAACCCCAAAGTGCTTCCTGTCCCTAAGCCAAGAAAGCCACGTGCTGCCTATCTGGTCCGTCAGGATGGCATGGACAGCCCAGCAGAAGGAACAAAGGAGCCATCTAGTGCAGAGAAAGATTCCAGTGGGTGTGGGGACCAAAGCTTTAAAAAGCCAGCAAAAATTAATGTCCTCGGGCAGAGTGTTTGTTACAACAATACAGAAGTGCTTCCTCCTGCACAATGTGAGAGCACTCAAAGCACTGCAGACAGAGTGCCCCAGGGGAGGGAACCTGCTACAGAAGAGCCAACTTCACCAAATATTCTGCCTCAGTCTCCACACAAAACTTCTGCTCTGGTGGAAGGTGCTGAATGTTCTTTAGATGGGGACCATAGCTTGGCTAACTCTGTGGGTAAGCTGGCAGGTGACGGCAGTGTGCTGGATGCTGTGGACCAAAGGACTACCTTTGTCCGTTGTGATGCTTTGTCCATGAGCCTGCCCAAGCAACTCAAGTTAACCTGCACTCAGCACCCTTCTGCTTCCAACAGCCTCCACCTTTCCCCACAAAAACTGGAAGAAAAAGAAACTAAAGCAAAGGATGAAAGTTCTCCAAAAACTGTTCCTAAGAAACCCCAGAGGCACAGCCTTCCAGCTGCTGGCCTGCTGAAGAAGGCTGCGTCAGCAGAGCTGCTGGAGAAAAGTTCTTACCCCTCCACTGAGGACAAAGCCAGGACTGCTCTGCAGGGCTCTCACTGCAGCCATGCAGCAGCCAAGGGGCAGAGTGCACTCTCTTCTTGTCACCTCCCCAAACGTTCTGCTGAGAAACCAGCCTGGAAGTTACCTCATCCTATCCTTCCATTCTCAGGGAATTCTGAATCACTGAAGACTCTCAACGCTTCTGCCAGCTTTGGCCACCCAAGCAGCATGACCAAGCCGAGGGCCAAGTCGCTCTCTGCTGTGGATGTGGACAGGACAGACAGGCCTTGCAGAGACCAGCAGAAGAAAAACAGCTTGAGGAAGTTCCTCAACATGAAGCTGTCAGTTTGCTTGCTGAAGACTGACTTCCAAAGGTTCCTCTCCAAGGGCAGCCAGTCGGTTGACAGTGCCATTGCCAGCCTCTCCGCTGGGGATGGCTGTGCAGGTGGCAGCAGCCGGAACGCGGCGCCTGTGGGCAGCGAGAGGAAAGCAAAGTCTGCCAAGGCTCATTCCATAGAAATAAGTAGCCCAGGCTTGCAGAAAAAGAGGCAGAGGAACAGGAGCCAGCCTGAGGTGAGAAACAGCCCAAGGCTGGAGCCTGCAGACGGGCAGGGAGCTTTGGGGCAGAAGGTGTCCCTGGCACGACTGCATGCTGCGGGCAGCTCTTGTGCTCCGGAGTACGAGAACGTGCGGCACTACGAGGAGATCCCAGAGTATGAGAACCTGCCCTTTGCCTTGGCACTGAGGAGAGAGCTGCCTTGTCACTGGCAGAACTCCAGCAGTGTGGAAGACCAGAGCCCTGGCTTCTATGAGGTTGAGGAACCTTGTGAGGCCGCGAGCAGGAGTTTGAGACTTGGCAGGTAAACTAATGAGGAAAGGGAAACTACACAGCTTCAGGGAGCTTCTGGTGGTTGTGCACATGGGTAGATGGTGACTGGAGGGGCTGTAGCCCCTCTCTTACACATCAGCAGCACTCGTCACAGAGTGGTAGGGGTTGGAAGGGACCTCTGAATATCATCGAGTACCCTGCCAGAGCAGGTTTGCTTAAAGCAGGTCACACAGCAACATGTCCAGGTGGGCCTTTAAGATCTCCAGAGATCTCTGAGCAGCCTGCTGCAGGGCTCTAGCACCCTCAAAATCAAGAAGTTCCTCCTCATGTTTAGATGGAACGTCCCCTGTTCAACTTTATGCTGTAGCTCTTGTCACTGGGCAGCACTGAGAAGAGTGGCCCCTTCTTCCTGACACCCCCCCACAGCTGTTGTAAGCATTAAAAAGATGCTGCCCCCTCAGCCTTCCCTGCTCCAACCTAACCAGCCCCAGCTTTCTCAGCCTTTCTTTATGTGAGAGCTGTGCCAGGCCCATAACCATCTCAGTGTCCCTGTGCTGGACTCTCCAGTAGTTCTTTGCCCTTCTTGAGCTGGGGTGCCCAGAGCTGGTATCTGCTACCAGCATTTAAAGGGTGGCTGCCGGGAGGATGGAGACTCCCTTTTCACAAGCAGTCCCACAGAGAAGCCAGGGGGTGATGGGGTTACTGCAGGGAGATTCCCGCTGGGCTCCAGAAGAAAATGTTTCCCATGAGCACAGTCAGACACTGAAGTCATCTCCTCAGGAGCAGTGGTGGAGTCCCCTCCACTAGGCATTTTTAAGGCTCAGCTTGGCAGGCTGCTGGGGCAGCTCAGTGCAACTCCACCATCACCTGGGAAGGTTGGAGCAGGTGATCCTTGGGGTCCCTTCCCACTTGGCTCCCTGGGCTTCTGTGATCTTTCTGTGTGCTTTTCCTGATGTGAAAACTTTGCACTTGGTAGAGAATGAAAAGGAAAGGTCAGGTTGTTACTCCTCGTGTGCTAGGAACTTGGGAGTCTAATTTGTATGCTTTTCCAGATCTAATGGAAGCAAATCAGATCAGTCATGTGTTGGTACCTAGGAATACTTCATTGAGGAGGGGAGAACGTCACCACGTTGCTTGAAATAAGCATCAATAAAGCACAGAGCTGCTGGGTTTGTAGAGGGGAGGAATAGATGACAGAGCTGGGAAATGCAGACAGGCTTTTGCACATGCAAATTCTTCATCGGGTCTTGAA
This sequence comes from Ramphastos sulfuratus, assembly GCA_013399055.1. NCBI lineage: Eukaryota > Metazoa > Chordata > Aves > Piciformes > Ramphastidae > Ramphastos > Ramphastos sulfuratus. The sequence continues at coordinate 70,891 of WBNM01021428.1, read as the reverse complement.
AGCTTTTTGGGTATAACAGGCTTTTGCCTCTGGTGAGGTTCTTGCATCTCCCCCTGCTCCCACCAAAGGGAGCAGTGGTGCAGGAGGTCTGTGTGGCAGGCAAAGCCTTGCTGGGGTTTGGCAGCTCCCTGGGTTGTGTTTCATTGTGTCTGGAGGTGGTGCAGGCAGATAACATCATCAGGTTCAGAAAGGGATTGAACTGATTAATGGCCGTGGCCAAAACATCTGCTAAATGCAAAAGGCAGGAACATATCTTCTAGCATCTGTAGTACTATGTCTGTGGAGGATGGGAAGAGGAATGGGCTGCAAAAGGGGGTCAGGCTCAACTGCCCCTAAAGATCACTCTGACAGCCACATTGCTCAGTGCTAACAGCTGAAGCATGGCTGGGATCCAGTGTGGTGCTTAGCTTCTTAACTGCGGAGAATCAGTTGGTCTCACCTGAAAGGTGTATCTAGAACCAGCAATAGGGGTTCTTTATAGTGAGGGTGATGAGACACTGCAACAGGGAGGCTGTGGCTGCCCCTCCCTGGAGGTGTTCAGGGCCAGGCTGGATGAGGCCTTGAGCAACCTGTGCAGGTGGGAGGTGTCCCTGCCCATGGCAGAGGGTTGGACCTGGATTAGCTTTGAGGTCCCTTCCAAGCCAACCCATTGTGTGACTCTGTGCATTAGATGAAGTGTGCAGCCCCCAGCAATCTTCTTGATGCTCTTCAGGATCTATGCAGTGACAAGAGAGAAGAGCTTCTGGGTAGTCACTTTTCCTTTTGCACTGGGAGTGACTAATCACAGTACAGTCACTTCAGTGGATCTCAAGTAACAAAAAGGTCCCTAGGAAAGAAAGGACACCGTGGGGCAGTGGTCCTCTGCCTCCAAGCAGCTGCTGCTGGAGGAGCAGATGCAGGTATGCATTTTGGCTGTGGCTGGGGAGGCTCAAGGGGCCTCACCTGGACAGAGACAGACAGGCAGCTTCTTGTTTTTTTTCCCATCAGCTGTTATCTGAAGTCCTTTGAAGCTGCTTTATTATTAATGTCATCTCACCTTTCCTGCCCAGCTCTGCACAGCCTTTTATGAGCCACCCTGGCTCAGGTGGTACAATCAAACCGGTTAGAGACACAGAGCTGATGTGCTTGCAGTAATTAGGGCTCCTGTTTGCCCCAGCCTGTCAGAACATGCACTTAGCTTCTCTTTGGAGATCATGGCACAGAGGGCTCTTGTAATGCACTGCTAATGGGGATCTCCAAGCAAATTACCTTCTGGTTAAAGCCTCTGTACAGACAAGATCGTTCTGAGAGCTCCACAGGCTGACTGCCTGCGGAGCAGGCAGTTATGGCACTCATAGCCATAACAGCAGATGTGTTGCACAGTCAGTCTGGGTGCCAGGCAGAGTTTGGTGGTGCCTTCACCCCATGGTACATTTCTTTCTGGAAGAAGAAATAAAATTTTCCTAAGTACCCAATGCTTCAGAGAGATCACTGAGACACTTCTTCCCCATCCCATGTGGTGAAACCAGCAGGCTCTAAAGGGAGAATCGTAATAGCCTCTGCCACACTTCATGTGTCTTGCCAAACCCAGAGATTCACAGAATGGGTTGGGTTGGAAAGGACCTCAAAGCTTATCCAGTTCCAGCCCCCCCACCACGGGCAGGGACACCTCCCACCAGCCCAGGTTGCTCAAGGCCTCATCCAGCCTGGCCCTGAACACCTCCAGGGAAGGGGCAGCCACAACCTCCCTGGGCAAGCTGTGCCAGTGTCTCCCCACCCTCACTGGAAAGAATTGCTTTCTAGTATCCAGTCTAAATCTCTTTTCCTCAAGCTTCATTCCCTCTCCAAATTCAGATACTTTTTGTTTGCTTGGGCCTTCCCACAGGATTTAAATGCCTGGGCAATTAATGATGGATATTGTTTTTCATTGGCCACCTGATTTTTGCATCATTTGATGTCAGCCTCTCTTCTGCTGAAGGTGGACTTGGGTCTGGAAGGGAGAGAACCAGGCTGCTAATGCCACCTGTGAACCACCCAGGTGTGACAGGAGCTGCTGCTGGAAGATGAATGGGTTTAAGCTTGTGTTGAGTGGTTCAGAGGAGTGTTCTCAAATAAAGCAATGACAGCATCTGGGGAGCAGATAATCTATGTCCTTCTTCCCCTGCAGAAAAAAAGAAATCCTTGAAATGGGTTTTTAGGGTCATTTTGTTGTAGTCTACCTGTTTGACTGCCAATTTAAAATGGACCATTTGGATGAAGCTGTTCCTATGAGGACTGCCAGAAAGCAAGTGGAGAATACCTGCTATGGGGTAGCAAATGTGCTGGTAAATGCAAAGGAAGTTTTAACTGTTCTGTTAAAGCAGCTCTTTGGGTTTGGGTTTTTGTTGAGAAATGAATGGTTCAGGCCTGCAAAGTGAGGTGCAAAGCCTGTGCTGCTGGCACTGCCACAGCTGATCTAAAGGGTATCAGGGACCAGGAGTTGTAATGGCTCCATTGTGAGGTAAAGCCCTGTGCTTAAAACCTCCTCATGCAAGAGGAATTTATCCATTGATTATCCTCCTTTTAGTGGCAAACCTTTATTCCAAGGAGGACAGCAAAGTCTTCCCTCAGTTGGAAGTGGAGTGTGTATTTGTCCAGTAACCTGCAGAAGCAGAGGGACAGTGAAGGTGCCTTGGAACATCTCTTGTGCTGCAGGGGACAGACGCTTTGACTGCTCTGCATCTTCTGAGCTTTGGGGTATTTGTTCTGGGCAAGAGAATTCTGCTTCAGGATGAATGAATCAGCATGCTGGACTTCCTGGCTGCTTCTGACAATGTTCCTTCAGGGTGCTGCAAATGGAGATGACTGCTGAGTGGTTTTGACAACATTTATGGCTGGTTTGTGTTTCCAGCTTGGATTTTTCATTTGAGAGGGCTGGGCCAGGGAGGGGAAGGGACTACCATGTGACAAAAGCCTTCTGAGATCCTCATGCTGGTTACACAAAATACTGCTTCCTATTTTCCCCATCCCTGCTTATTTAACATTATCCATAGGTTTTCCAGAAGTGAGCATCTCAATGCAGAATGTGAGATGGTTGCCTGGGCTGAAATCTGCTCTGGTTACTGAGTCCCGAGAGGTCAATTAAGTGTCCATGAAGGCCTTCCTGGAATATGCAATTGAGTATTGAAGTCCATGTGGTTAAGCATTTTGCTTTGAAACATGTTCCTCTTTGATGTGCTGAGCTTGGCTATGGTTGAGACATGCTCCTGATGAGCAGGATTGCAGCAAATAGATGTGGTGGTGGTTAGGGATTGGCTGTGTTAGGGAAGGGTTTTGCTTTTGCAATTGCAAAGTTCCCATTCAAAAAACATTTCAAACAGCAAATTAATAAACTCCTGTGGGGTCTAACCAGCACTTAAAAGGCTTTGCTCAAACACTTGTGCTGGAATCTGAAAGCACAAAATGCATTTCAGGTGTTGAAGGTGTTCTATAGTAAAGCCCTTCCTTGCTTCCTTTGAATTGAGTTTTATTGAAAGAGATCATTTCCAGGGAAGTAGAGGCCAGGCAGAGCTTTTGGATTTTATCAGCTTCTTAAAGATGATAGTGGATTAGTTTCTGAGCCAAAGGGCAGCTTCCTTTTCCTCCTGCAGCTCTGCAGGGTTGTCCTGTCTGTCAGTCCAGCTCTGTGCTGCTGGCAGCTTTATGGCACCCTTAGTTGTACATTAATTTCTTCTCCAGCAATTGCCCTGGGGTTTTCATGAAATAGCTTTGAGAAGAAGCTGTTTAGTTTGCCTCTCAGGCTTCATTATCTTTGGTCATGTGTTGTCCCTGCCTTGCTTTTTGTATTCTGTTTCTTTGAGCCTGCCTCCTCCTCCTCCCCTCCCTACCCCACTTTCTCATGAGGGTTGTGCAGCTGGCAGGCTTCTGCCAGCTCCCAGGGCTTGTCAGCAAAGTCAATCAGATGACTCAGAACTCTGCTTCCCCAGCCCTGCCAGGCTGATGGCAAAGCCTGTCTGGCAGTCCTGGAGCTCAGGAGAGGGCACGGACAGAGCAGTTCTTTGCTGTCAGACAGAAGAGATTTGCTGTCTTGCGGACTTCTCACAGCTTCATAGATTGCATCGGCTTGGAGGGACCCTCCAAGGTCATCTTGTCCAACCCCTCTCCAGGCAGCAGGGACACCTCCAGCTAGAGCAAGCTGCCCAGGGACACATCAACTCTGCGCTTGAATGTCTCCAGGGATGGGGCCTCAACCACATCCCGGGGCAGCCTCTGCGAGTCTCTCCCCATCTTCACTGTGCAGAACTGTATCCTGATGCCCAACCTAACTCTGTCCTACTCCAGTTCCAAACCATTGCCCTCAGCCTGTCCCCATAGGCCCTTCTGAACAGTCCCTCCCCAGCCTGCCTGCAGGTCCCCTTCAAGTGCTGGAAGGCAGCTCTGAGGTCTGCCTGAAGCCTTCTCTTCTCTGGGCTGAACAGCCCAAATTCTCCCAGCCTGTTTTCAAGGGAGAGCTACTCCAGCCTCATCTTCATGGCCTCCTCTGGACCTGCTCCTTCAGGTCCATGTACCTCTTGTGCTGGGGATCCCATAGCTGGCCCCAGCACTGCAGGTGAGGTCTCAGCAGAGCAGAGGGGCAGGATCCCCTCTCTTCATCTCTGCCCATGCTGCTTTGGATGCAGCCCAGGCTGCCCTTGGCCTGCTGGGCTGCCAGTGCCCATTGCTGCCTCCTGCCCAGCTCCTCCCCCACCAGCACCCCCCGGCCCTTCTCTGCAGGGCTGCTCTCAGACGCATCACTCCCAGCCTGCACTGACACCAAGGTTTGCCCCAACCTAGGTGCAGGACTTGCTTATATGAATGGTGAAGAAACAAAATCTGTAATGAAATCTGAGGGGTGCCAGTCAGTGTGAAATGGAGCAGTGGTGAGCAGCTGGAGCACTGTCACTGGGCAGCATCCGTGCTCTGCCACACGGCTTCGGGAGGGCACTGGATGCATGCAGGTGGTGACAACCTCCTGCTGGGGCTGCACACTGCTCTTGGTGCTCCTTCTCTTTCCTGAGGGTTTGTCAAGCCCATGAGCCTGAGTCTGGAATTACTGATTTTCTGCTGGTTGGGCAGTGTTGTGTGAACCTACATGAAAGGCTCAGGGTGATTTATTTTCCCTTGTGCTCAGGAAAGCACATGGGATGCTATGGAGTTTCTTTTCCTTCCTCACAAGCCATACACAAATCAGTGTCACCATGGGCTGCTTTTCCTGTAAGAGGAGTTTTCCTTAGCCTGGAGGTGGCTTCCAGTAACACAGCTTTACAGTTTGCTGCAANTCCTCAGAGGGCTGTGCTCCAGGCCCCTCACCAGCTTCATCATCCTTCTCCTTTGCTTTTTTTTTTTTCTTTTCAAATCAGAATAAATGGGAATTTTTGTGCTTTAGAAATATCTTCACACATTGTCTCTCAGATGTTTGATGTGTGCTGACATCATCTGTTTTGATGTGGGGAAAGATTCTGAGCTCCAGTGCTCGCTCTTTGCCTTGCTGGAGAGGGAGGGGTTGGAGAACTGCATTTTTGCAATACCAAATTCATTATTCTGGAGTTCAGGGCAATCTTGAAATGACTGTGACATAGAAACAACTGTGAATAGCACCAATGTTCTCACCTCAGAGAATTGTCATCGTTTCTACTTCTTTTGTCTCTGGTTCCGAGGGCTCCTTGGTGGTTTTGGTGCAAGGAAGGGGTGGGTGAAGCAGGTTAATGTGGACATAGCATACAGGGAAAGATATGGAGGTAGTCATTAAAGGCTTGGAGGTAGTCATTAAAAGCTTGTAGTTTATTGGTGTTACAAGTGCAAGGCAAAACCAGCTGTGCTTTGTGTTCCTGCTGTTATCTTTTGACTGAGCATAGCTGGGGCTGGGTTTGTTTATGGCTGTCAGGTGGGGGCAAGCTGCCACGAGGCAGGAGCTGTTGGAGTATGCTGCCCAGCTGCTGGGCACATCCCTCTGCTGCTCTCCCAGAGGTTTGGGTATGACTTTGTCACGGCCTCCTGCAGTCTAGAAAGTGCCATCGCATTAACCCCGGGGCCACGCAGTCGGTGCGCACCGTGGGACCCAGGTTTGAGGGTGACTTTCGCTGCCCTGTTCTGTCCTCTGCAGATGGCACAGGTCTCCTGGCAGCGCTGTTCCCATCAGTGGTACAATAGGAGGATGTCTTCATCCTTCCGCTGACGCTGCCTCGGCTCGGCTGTCGCCTGCGTGTGCCGTGGGCAGCCTGCAGCAAGCAAAGCCCTGGGCGCCCCAGCCTGCTCCCAGCCCCTCTCTGCGGCTGGCAGCAGCTCAGGTGTCACACACAGTCATCAGCTCATCTCCGATGCTGTCTCTGGGTTTTCCCTCTTTTATTCCACGTGGTCTGGGTTTTTGTCCCCCTAATTTTGGCATTCTTTGTATTTCCTTTTCCTTGAGGAAGAGGAGGCTTAGCTACCGCTGCGTGTCCAGCGCTGGCTCCTGGCCTTTCTCCCCTTCCTCCGAATGCCTGCTCCTCACCTTGTGCTGCCAGCCGGGGTGTAAACTGCAAGTGAGCAAAATGTAGCTCCGGGGAGTAGCTCAGACACAGACTGGAGAGTCACCCATGACATGAGGATTGATGACAGACCCGTTGAGCGCTCAACAACAGCCCTTTCCTGTGGGCTATTTCCAGCGCTGGGGCAGGAAATGTGCTCCTGAGGCTGTGTGGGGCTCTGGCTCTGCCGGTGGTGTTTGAACTGCAGCAAGCTCTGGTGTCCTTGCAGAGAACAGTGGCACTTTTCTGGGCATAAAGCACGTGCTGAAAAGCAAGCAATCAAAATAGCAACTCCAGTTGTTGGTGAAGTGCCAGCAGTGAGATGAGAGTGCCTCATTTACACTCCTTACACCCAACAGGTTGTATTCCAGCTCAGAAAGAATTAGAAACAAGAATAAAATCACTCGATGTGGCCCTGGGCAGCCTGCTCTGGTTGGAGGTGCCCCTGCTGACTGCAGGGGGGTTGGACAGGATGACCTTCAAGGGTCCCTTCCAACCTGATGCCATTTATGAGCTGGTCAGAGGTGCTTTAACAAACAGGCTGCCAAAACTATGGAGCTCTGTCATTCCCTTGCACTAGGCAAAAGTGAGGTTAAGGAATTTTTATTTTAGGTGCTGGAATCCCAACATTCTCTTAAAAAACCCCAAACATTAAGTTTACACAAGTTTTAGTTTTTCCTTACCATTTCTTTGTGCTTACAAAAAACTGCTCCATTCCAGCAGAAGTGGACTAAAAAAAAAAATTAATCTCTTAAGATGCAAATCAATAAAAGGGCCTCAAGCTGTGCCAGGGGAGGTTGAGGTTGGATATTTGGACAAGTTCCTTCCCAGCAAGGGTTCTCAGGCACTGGAACAGGTGAAGTCACCATCCCCAGAGGGATTTAATGGGTGTCTGGATCTGGTGCTGAGGCACATGGTTCAGCAGCAGTGTTGGGGCTGTGAGCTCTAGATGAGCTGTTGGACTTGGTGATCTCCAAGGTCTCCTCCAGCATCAGCAGCTCTGTGGCTCTATGGGAAGTGCCATTTAGAGAGCTGCACCCCGAGCCTGGGGCTCACTAAGTTCAACTGCAGAGAGTTCTCCTGAGTTTTCTGGGTTGTGCTGTTCTAGTCCAACTCCTCTGCAGTAAGCAGGGGCACCACTGGCTGGGTCAGGTTGCTGTGAGCCCCATCCAGCTGGACATTGAATGTCACCATGGATGGGGCACTGCCACCTCTGTGGGCAGTGTGTTCCAGTGTCACCGCCTGCTTCGGAAAGAATTCCTTCCTCGTGTTGAGCCTAAGGCTACCTTCCTTTAGTTTAAAAAGTTTTTAAAAGATTTTAGTTTTAAAACCATCACCCCTTGTCCTGCCACAACAGTCTCTGCTAAGAAGCCTGTTCCCAGCTTTCTTGCAGGTCCCTCCTGAGGGCCACAAAAGGCTCTTCCTGGAGCCTTCTCCTCTCAGTGCCACAGAGCTTCGCTGCCCAATACCAGCTCCCACCTGTCCTCTTGCATCCTCTTGGGTTAGCTGCTGCTGCATTTGCATCATTTTCCTTTTCAGCACTCGTGGCAGGGGCCAGCACAGCAGAGGCAGGCCAAGGTGCCCATCTCCTGCGTGCCGTGATGGTGGCTGTGTCAAGCTGCCCGGAGCTCCGAATTGCCCCGCTGTAGGCACCAGTTTCTTGAAGAGTTTCAGAGTGGGTGCCTGGGTCCTTCTCTGGCCTCACTGTGCTGAGCGTGAAAACATCCCAGGCATGCGTCTGTGTTGATACTGAACTTTCCAAGGACCTGAGGAATTGTCAACAAACAGCCTGGCTGCAGGTCCCTGCCAGCACGGGAGGTGCCTGCGGCGCCAGCGGCCCTTGGGCACTGCCGTTCACAGGGGTTGGTGTTTGCAAACCATGGCTGAAGATGGAGATATCTGAGAGCTATTTGCCCCTTTTTTTTTAAAGCCATGCTTTTTAAAATTGTGCCCCAGGGTGTGTGCATGGTGGTGTGGGTCGCAGGGTACCTGTCAGAACACTGCTTGGGAGCAGAAATGTGCAGGACTTGTCGAGTGTGAGGCAGAGCTGGCGAGTGCCTGCCACCTTCCTTTGGCACATGAAAGTCAGATCCTTTCTGATTCTTCTGGGTGAGAAAAATAAATAAGTGCTGCCTTGGCCTGAGGATAACAAAAGCTGAACTGAATGCTGCCAGCTACAAGCACTGGGCTAACTTGGTTCCTGCAAGTCAGGTGTTGCTGTTTGCAACATGCTCAGCCAAGTACAGGAGGAGCTGCCAGCGGCGTGATCCAACAGGCTAAGTGTAGTGGCAGCTCTCAGCAGTGTTTGTGGTAGCTTCCTTGCCCAGAAGCCCCAGGTGCAAGCAGGGAGCAGCAGAGGTAAAGATTGGCACAAAGAGGGTAGTTTGTGGTGTGTCTCTTGGTAGAGTGTTCCCACTGCAGCCAGCTCTGTGCCCACAAGGCAGCAGGCAGCTTGCAAAGCACAAATGGCTCTGAACTCAACTCCAGTTCAAACAGGCTGTCCTGGGCTGCTCTTTTGCCAGTGTATCACCATCACCAAGGCTCCTGACTGCCTGTAGAAGCCAGAGATGCTTCTGCATAGTGCAGCTGGGACTGCTTCAAATGATCAGCACCTTGTGAGAGGTGATTCTGCCCCTCATAGACTCAACCAGGCTGGAAAAGACCTCCAAGATCATCCAGCCCAACCTATCACCCAGCCCTATCCAATCAACTAGACCATGGCACTAAGTGCCCCACCCAGGCTTTTCTTCAACACCTCCAGGGATGGGGACTCCACCACCTCCCTGGGCAGCCCATTCCAATGCCCATCACTCTCTCTGTGAAGAGCTTCCTCCTAATATCCATCGTGAACCTCCCCTAGCACAGCTTGAGACTGTATCCTCTCCTTCTGTTGCTGGTTGCCTGGGAGAAGAGCCCAACCCCACCTGGCTACAACCTCCCTTCAGGTAGTTGTAGCTCTGTCAAGAGCTCACCTGCAGGACTGCCTCCAGCCCTGGGGCTCCCAACACAAGACAGACCTGGAGCTGCAGGAGCAGGTCCAGAGGAGGCCACCAAGATGTTCAAGAGGGGACAGGCTGGGAGAGTTGAGGCTGTTCACCCTGGAGAGGAGAAGGCTCCGGGGAGACCTTAGAGCTGTGTTGCAGCACCTGAAGCTACCAGACAGATGGAGAAGGACTTTTTGCAAGGGGATGTAGAAATGGGATGAGGGGCAGCGGTTTTAAGCTAGAGAAGGGTAGGTTTGGATTGGACATTAAGAAGTTCTTTACTGTGAGAGTGGTGGAACACTGCCACAGGTTGCTCAAAGGCCTCATCTCTGGAGGTATTGAAGATCAGGCTCAATGGGGCTCTGAGCAACCTGATCGAGCTGTAGATGTCCCTGCTGACTGCAGGGGGGTTGGACTAGCTGACCTGTAGAGATCCCCTCCAACCCAAGGCATTCTATCATTCTCTGTGATGCTAGTTTAATTCTTGAGGTCTTTAAATTGCTATTTGCAGAAGTATCTTGGCCTGTACAAGGTCTTCCCAGGCTGGGTGCAGGCTGCCTCTGTTACCTAGCTGTGATTCTTGAGAGCAGTTAAGTTTCTAATTGTGTTCTTGGAGTTCCCTAACTGTGAATGCAACACAGCAGTTATAAGTGATGCAGATGGTCATGGATTCGTTGGCCCAGTTTGCCTCTTGTTTTGTGGTGCTTTTTGTTGCCTTTTTGTGTTTAATGACTGCTCTGGAGGTTCGTTTCATTCCTTGGCCACATCACCTGACCACACACCAAAACTGTTGATGAATCCCACAGGTTCAGGCAGTCTCTGAAAATGTAAATCAGGTGAGATGGTGATTGACTGCTTGTCCTGCCCTTTAGCAGCAGGCCAAGGAAAACTCCTGGACTGCTGCCTTTGTTGCTGTTGTTAGTCCTAAGGACACACAGAACTGACTAAGGTCATTGAGTTGTCACTGCAGGCAAGTGGATGGCATCACTCTGGGGCTGCCCTGTGTGAGAGGACACCTTGCTATCCTGCCCTGCCTCTGGCAAGGCCCTTTTTTGGCAGAGATCTTGCAGCCCAGGCAGCTTGGCTGCAGGAAGACAACCAGTCCTCAGTGCTGGCAGCCAAGCCAGCACTGTGAGTCGCAGAGGAGGTGCCCACCAGCCCTCCTCACACTGCCCACTGCCACCTGGAGAGGACAGACGTGACCTCTGCTTCAGCTCTGTGGCTGTCACTAAGCCAGAGAGGAGCCCAGAGATGGTGCAGGAATAACTCAGATAAGTAAGACACCTGCTCCAGGCTGTGTTTCATTCTCATTTGCTGCTCAATGGTCTGGTGTGCCTCAAGGAGAAATGAAAAGCAGGGGGCATGAAGAGGAGGGGGAGGGAGGGAGCGTTTTAGCTGTAAGGGCAGACTGTCAGCATTGTGCAGTGTCTGAGGCTGAAGTGCTGAGGTGAATGCAGTGTGCTAGGGCCCAGGTGCATCAGTAGCGATCTGAGGTTCCCCTTTATGCTTTGCAGTCTGCTTTGCAGAAGTGCTGCTGGCTTCTTCAGCATGGTTGTGGGGCTGAGGTGCTGCCACAAAATACAGCTCACCCAAGAAGCACATTTGTTGATATCTTTGTTCACCTTGCTGAGCACTAACCCCGTGAGGTGTATTCTTGCACTCTTGCAGGAGCTCCCTGGTGACCTTGGTTAGTGGGCAGGGTGATCTCTGTGCCAGGTCTGCTTCCTTTTAGAACTGACACCCTTTGTTCCAAACCTGCAGGAAATAGAGAGTAGATAAAGAAAACCTTAAACAAGAAGTATGGAGTTAAAGCAAAAGGAAGTTCCCTAAACAAAATCAAGCAATAATTTCATGTTCACTTTGGCTTTCCTAGAGCACCTGGATCAGATCAGGGCTTCCAAGTTTGTTTTGGGATCTTAACTTGANCCTCCAGGGATGGGGACTCCACCACCTCCCTGGGCAGCCCATTCCAATGCCCATCACTCTCTCTGTGAAGAGCTTCCTCCTAATATCCATCGTGAACCTCCCCTAGCACAGCTTGAGACTGTATCCTCTCCTTCTGTTGCTGGTTGCCTGGGAGAAGAGCCCAACCCCACCTGGCTACAACCTCCCTTCAGGTAGTTGTAGCTCTGTCAAGAGCTCACCTGCAGGACTGCCTCCAGCCCTGGGGCTCCCAACACAAGACAGACCTGGAGCTGCAGGAGCAGGTCCAGAGGAGGCCACCAAGATGTTCAAGAGGGGACAGGCTGGGAGAGTTGAGGCTGTTCACCCTGGAGAGGAGAAGGCTCCGGGGAGACCTTAGAGCTGTGTTGCAGCACCTGAAGCTACCAGACAGATGGAGAAGGACTTTTTGCAAGGGGATGTAGAAATGGGATGAGGGGCAGCGGTTTTAAGCTAGAGAAGGGTAGGTTTGGATTGGACATTAAGAAGTTCTTTACTGTGAGAGTGGTGGAACACTGCCACAGGTTGCTCAAAGGCCTCATCTCTGGAGGTATTGAAGATCAGGCTCAATGGGGCTCTGAGCAACCTGATCGAGCTGTAGATGTCCCTGCTGACTGCAGGGGGGTTGGACTAGCTGACCTGTAGAGATCCCCTCCAACCCAAGGCATTCTATCATTCTCTGTGATGCTAGTTTAATTCTTGAGGTCTTTAAATTGCTATTTGCAGAAGTATCTTGGCCTGTACAAGGTCTTCCCAGGCTGGGTGCAGGCTGCCTCTGTTACCTAGCTGTGATTCTTGAGAGCAGTTAAGTTTCTAATTGTGTTCTTGGAGTTCCCTAACTGTGAATGCAACACAGCAGTTATAAGTGATGCAGATGGTCATGGATTCGTTGGCCCAGTTTGCCTCTTGTTTTGTGGTGCTTTTTGTTGCCTTTTTGTGTTTAATGACTGCTCTGGAGGTTCGTTTCATTCCTTGGCCACATCACCTGACCACACACCAAAACTGTTGATGAATCCCACAGGTTCAGGCAGTCTCTGAAAATGTAAATCAGGTGAGATGGTGATTGACTGCTTGTCCTGCCCTTTAGCAGCAGGCCAAGGAAAACTCCTGGACTGCTGCCTTTGTTGCTGTTGTTAGTCCTAAGGACACACAGAACTGACTAAGGTCATTGAGTTGTCACTGCAGGCAAGTGGATGGCATCACTCTGGGGCTGCCCTGTGTGAGAGGACACCTTGCTATCCTGCCCTGCCTCTGGCAAGGCCCTTTTTTGGCAGAGATCTTGCAGCCCAGGCAGCTTGGCTGCAGGAAGACAACCAGTCCTCAGTGCTGGCAGCCAAGCCAGCACTGTGAGTCGCAGAGGAGGTGCCCACCAGCCCTCCTCACACTGCCCACTGCCACCTGGAGAGGACAGACGTGACCTCTGCTTCAGCTCTGTGGCTGTCACTAAGCCAGAGAGGAGCCCAGAGATGGTGCAGGAATAACTCAGATAAGTAAGACACCTGCTCCAGGCTGTGTTTCATTCTCATTTGCTGCTCAATGGTCTGGTGTGCCTCAAGGAGAAATGAAAAGCAGGGGGCATGAAGAGGAGGGGGAGGGAGGGAGCGTTTTAGCTGTAAGGGCAGACTGTCAGCATTGTGCAGTGTCTGAGGCTGAAGTGCTGAGGTGAATGCAGTGTGCTAGGGCCCAGGTGCATCAGTAGCGATCTGAGGTTCCCCTTTATGCTTTGCAGTCTGCTTTGCAGAAGTGCTGCTGGCTTCTTCAGCATGGTTGTGGGGCTGAGGTGCTGCCACAAAATACAGCTCACCCAAGAAGCACATTTGTTGATATCTTTGTTCACCTTGCTGAGCACTAACCCCGTGAGGTGTATTCTTGCACTCTTGCAGGAGCTCCCTGGTGACCTTGGTTAGTGGGCAGGGTGATCTCTGTGCCAGGTCTGCTTCCTTTTAGAACTGACACCCTTTGTTCCAAACCTGCAGGAAATAGAGAGTAGATAAAGAAAACCTTAAACAAGAAGTATGGAGTTAAAGCAAAAGGAAGTTCCCTAAACAAAATCAAGCAATAATTTCATGTTCACTTTGGCTTTCCTAGAGCACCTGGATCAGATCAGGGCTTCCAAGTTTGTTTTGGGATCTTAACTTGATTCCTGTATTCACATCCCTTCTTTCTGCCTTGAAAGAGTGATTCTGAGTGTGGGTAGAAAAGATGCCATAGAACCTTGTCTGTATGTCTGTCTGTCTCCCCGCCTTGATTTTTCCCAGAAGCCTACAACCAGGATCCACTGAGGGAGTCAGGAAGTGGTTGCACATATGAGGTGCTCTGGGTAACTAGAGCTCTTGTGTCCACAGTGGGCTGTGGGGTCTTAACCCCCCCCGGCTGAACCTGCCTTGGTTATGGAGATGGACACTGCAAAGTGAGAGTGGATGGGCAGCAGCAGCAGGAGTCTTGCCTCTCTGGAGGACAGCAAGATACAAGCAGCTGTGGAAGGGTTGTGAAATGTAACAGCACAAAGAGGGTTTGAGGTGAACTATTCCAGCAGGGTCTGCCTGCTGGCTGTCTGCTGCCTTGGGCTGTGGATTTCAGCTGAGTGGCAACCCCAGTTTGTGTCGTTTTGCCTCTGTATTGAAGGCTTTATTTAAAAATAAACTAACACCACCCCCAGAACCCCCAGTAAAGTGCTGGACTAAAGCACAAGAGGAGGAAGATGCTGGGGCACTGCTACAGGAAGCAGAGTGGCATGGACACCCCTTTTAAAATAACTGGGTGAGAAAGAAGTTTAGCAGAGTTGCGTTCCAGGTTCTGTTCACTTCCCATCCCTGTGTGTTGTTGATTACTTACTGGAAGGAGGAGAACGGTCTAAAAATACTGAGGATGAGAAGGAGATGTGTGTGAAGCAGCACCCTGGAGGAATCTGTTCTAACAAATCCTCTGGAGCTGTGGAAATTTGCATGTCAGTAGTTGGGGTGATGCTGTGATAAGCAGCTCTGAATTGAAGTCATTCCAGTATACTGCAGAACACTTGGTGCTTGGGCATTCTGTGGTGCAGGAGCTCTCCCACTCCTCTCAGGCAAGCTGCAAACACTGCCTTCTGAAGTCTTGGGAAATGAGACTGAAATGTTAATTGGAACTTCAGGCTATAGTGCTCTGTGCCTGTCTGAACTGACAGTGAAGCCCCAGGAGTATTGGAAGCTTCTCTAACAGCAGAAATAAGCTTGTCTGAACTAGTCTTGGCTATCCATTTGAAGACAACAAGAGAGGTTTATGCTGATTAGGATTGATTTTTTTTCTGGCTGTGATAGCTTGATGGCCCCTGTGGGGACAGGCTGGCAGAGCTGGGGCTGTTCAGCCTGGAGAAGAGAGGGCTCCAGGTAGACCTTAGAGCAGCCTCCCAGTTCCTGGAGGGGGCTGCAGGAGAGCTGAGGAGAGACTTTCGACAAGGGCTGGGAGTGACAGGATGAGGGACAATGGCTTTGAGCTTGAGAAGGGTAGAATTAGACTGGAGAGGAGGAAGAAAATCCTGACAGTGAGGGTAGGGAGGCACTGACACAGGTTGGCCAGGGAGGCTGTGGATGTCCCCTTCCTGGAGGTGTTCCAGGCCAGGCTGGATGAGGCCTTGAGCAGCCTGTGCTGGTGGGAGGTGTCCCTGCCCATGGCAGGGGGTTGGCACTGAATAATCTTAAAGGTCCCTTCCAACCCAACCCATTTTGTGAGTCTGTTCTCTGGACGTGCTTACAGTTCACCTTGCTGGCTGCCTTACTGGGACTGGCATGCTGTGGTTCATCAATATTTTCCTGGGGCATCAGAAGAACACAGTACCAGGTCCGTGGCTCATCCCACAAGCTGCCCGCTGCGAGGCAGCTGCAGGCTGCCTTCGCCCCGTGCCAATCCAGGACGCCCACAGCTACACTTAGGGAACTGGCTCACAAGGTAGGGCCAGATCTGCTTACTCAGTGGGCAGCAGGGTGAGCTGGCAGGGATGATGTCTCACATGACTGATAATGCAGAAGTTTCTCTTGGCAATGCTGTGGGCAGGACAAGAGTCGTGCTGACAAGGGGACGAGATAGAGGTGGTTCACAGTGTCCCCAAAATACCTACCAGAAGAGCTGCTTAAAAATACCCACTGCTGCCTGCATGGCCTTTGGGAGCAGGGCACCTGAGGAGGTGGGAGGAAAGATGCTTGGTTAAAGGTTTTCTGGCACCTCCACACTCCTTAAAGGCTGCAGAGAGAGCTGCTCCTACACTTCACGTTACACATGACTTCAGAGGTAAAAGTACAGAGCAAAGAGTAAATAGGAAGCTGCTTTCTTCTTCCTCAGCTGAAGGTGTAAGGAGGGTCAGATGCTCTCCAGCAGGCAGCTGATAAAACTCTGCCCTCCTCCAGCTTCAATCCATTGTCCCTCCTCCTGGCACTCCCAGACCTTGTCAGATGTCCCTCCCCAGCTCTCCCGGAGCCCCTTCACCTGGAAGGCTGCTCTGAGGTCTCCCCAGAGCTTTCTCCAGGCTGAACAGCCCCAGCTCTCCCAGCCTGTCCCCACTGGTTCTCCAGCCCTCTGATCATCTTTGTGGCCTCCTCTGGACCCACTCCATGGAACTGCTGAAGCTGAGCAGTAACTGCAGAAGGCTTTTATTGTCCTGCTGGGGCTGTTCAGTGCAGAGCTGTTCTTCTGCCCTGGTGAGGCTCACGGAGGCTCTGTGGGAACCATCCCTGGTGTGCTGCAGCTCCATGCCCTGCTGTCACGGGCGCTCAGTGCTCTGGTGGCTGCTCTCTTCCTGTGTGGAGTTGAGCATTTCCAAACTGAAATAGATTTGTCTCTCTGCACCCTTGCTGCTGCAGTCTTGGCTCAGGATCTTGTTTGAAGTCAGAGATGAGCAGGCTATCTCCTTCCTCCCCCCCCTCCCCGATTTGGTTCTGGGAGACTGTAACTGCTGCTTGGGTGTTTCCTGAGTCCTTCCTGTGTTGTCTTAATAGAACCAAGCTATTTTAGTCCTTTCTGCGTCCTCATGGCTGACCAAGAGCTGTCTGCAGGCCAACTTGTCAAAGTATTTCCTATTTTTGATCAGCATTTGTGTGTTGTTTTGGTTGGCTTTTACTTGTTGACATTTTAGATCATTAAATAGCCAACATCTTACTGTGTCTGCCAGAGCATCCTCGCGCTGCTGGTGTTCCCTGCTCTGCTCTCCAGGTTGCTGGCAGCTCTCACCCATGGGATCCATGTTGGCAGCTTCTCTTGCTAGTGACTTCCACAGCTGGAAGAGCTCAGTCTGAAGAGCTGCCTCCATCCATCCCTGCTTGCTTGTGCTTCAGTGTTAGAGAAGATCAGTCGTAGCCATCCCCTGTGCAGGAAGGCAGAGGGCAGCTGTATAGAATCATGGAATTGGTTGGGTTGGAAAAGCCTTCCAAGATCCCCTAGTCCAAGCAGCAACTCAGCTCCACCATGGCCACCAAACCATGGCCCCAGGTGCCATGTCCACACCTTTCTTGAGCCCCTCCAGGGATGGGGACTTGCCCACCTCCCGGTGCAGAAGTGTGTGGCCCTGGCAGGTGCTGGCTGCACAGACTTCAGTGCTGATCAGCACAGTGAGAGCTCTGCAGGCTGCAGCAGCCTGAGGCTAAGGGATTCTGGATTTGCTTTCTGTTCTGCAGGGTGGATGACTGCTTTTGGCTCACACCCTGTAAGCCTGTGGCATCCCAGCATCTTTCTGCAGGCCTCAAACACAGATTATGGGTATTTAGACACAGCTTTAGTGTAATTGGCAATTGTCTGTTTAATAAGGGATAATAATTATTAGTTAACTATCCATTTGTTAGTGGATAATTCAATTTATCCATACTTTAAGGATTAACAAGTAAGAGCCCAGAGGTTTGCTCTGTTTCTGTGTGACTCTGGCAAAACTTCAGGCTCTGTTTAGTCTCTGGTTTCTTCTTTATCTTTCCCTACCCCCATTTCAATTTCCTTCTGGAAGTGCCTATCTGAAACCCCTCCTGCAGTTGTCAAGGCCAGTTAGAGGAAGGAGCTTGCGTGCCTGCCTCCTGCAGCCTCTCTACTGCACACACAGCTGAAGCTGATGGGAAGAGACCTCTGGAATCGTTGTGCAGCAGCAGAGCAAGGTTAGGTCTGATAGCTTTGACAGCGTGAAAGGTGCCTGTCTCTGGGGGCTAGGAGGTTTTAACCACAAAAGATTCTGCTTTCTTGTTTCTAAGAAAAATTATTGGATGGAATGGTTATAAAATTGCCATCCCTGGTGTAAGCATTGCAAAACAACTCTCTGTACGTCCATGCATCTAAAATGTTAGAAAGCTCCAGTCTGGATCAAGTCCCCATGCTGTGAGGCAAAGGAGAGCAAAGCAGCTCTGCTCTTCCCTCCTGCTGCTGGCACACAGCACAAGGGTTGCAGTGTGCATGCACACAGCAGCAAGGGAGTGCATTCACCAAGCTTTGCTGGCAGGTAAACCCTGAGGGACAAGAGTAATAGAAATATTCCTCTGCTCTATAGGTCTGCTATGAGGACAGGCTGAGAGAGTTGGGGCTCTGCAGCCTGGAGAAGAGAAGGCTTCCAGAAGACCTTATAGTAGCCTTCCAGTATCTGAAGGGGACTGCAGGAACACTGGGGAGGGACTATTTACAAGGCCTTGTAATGACAGGACAAGGGGCAATGGGTTTGAACTGGCAGAGGGAAGATATAAACTGGATGTTAGGAGGAAGTTGTTTGCAGTGAGGGTGGTGAGACACTGGCACAGGTTGCCCAGGGAGGTTGTGGCTGCTCCCTCGCTGGAGGTGTTCAAGGCCAGGCTGGATGAGACCTTGAGTGACCTGTTCTAGTGGGAGGTGTCCCTGCCTATGGCAGGGGGTTGGAACTAGATGATCCTTGAGGTCCCTTCCAACCTTACCATTCCATGATTCTGTGATTCCAGAGGCTTTTGGGTGCTGTCAGGGAGCATGATAGCAGCACCAGAAAAGCTAAAGCATGGCAGAGCTAGGAGTTCTCTGTAGAAACAGTCACTGTCACCTTCAGACTCCTGACTGCTGCTTTCATGGTTTCTGATGCCAGGTAAACCATTTCCTGTGGGGTAAAGCAGAAGGCAAAGGCTAAGGCTGGTTACATGCAGTGTGATGCATGGCATCAGCTCCACAGCCAGCAGCACAGAAGGGCATGGACCTGTTGGAGCAGATCCAGAGGAGGCCACGAAGATGATCAGAGGGCTGGAGAACCTCTGCTATGAGGACAGGCTGAGGGAACTGGGGGTGTTCAGCCTGGAGAGGAGAAGGCTTCAGGGACACCTAAGAGCTGCCTGCCAGTACCTGGAGGGACTCCAGGAGGGCTGGGGAGGGACAAGAAGATTGCAGAGGGACCGTTTGCAAAGGCCTGCAGGGACAATGGTTTGAAATGAAAGCAGAGCAGATTGAGATTGGATGTGAGGAACAAGTTCTGCACCAGGAGGGTGCTGGAACACTGCAACAGGTTGCCCAGGGAGGGGGTTGGGGACCCATCCCTGGAGATATTCAAGGTCGGGCTGGACAAGGCTCTGAGCAACTTGATCTAGTGGAGGATGTCCCTGCTGAGTGCAGGTGGGGTGGACTGGATGAGCTTTGGAGGTCCCTTCAGACCCAGTCCTTTCTATGACTGTGTTTATTGACTATGCAGTTTGATTTTAGGCCCTTGGAAGAAGGCCAGGATCATCCTGGTGTGGTGATGGCAGACCTGCAGTCAGATGAAGAGGATATCATGAACAGTTCTGATGAAGATGATGACACAAATTCTGATTCCAGCAAAGGGGAGCCTGATCCTCAGGATGATAAGCAGGTATTTTGATATCTCTCTCTTCTGATGCTGTTCCTCACTCTTGCCCTGTTTTGTAAGTTGTGGCCTGCTGGTAGATGTGTCAGTAGAAGTTTATATATTTCTTTTGAGCATTCTGCTTGTTTGGTGTTTTAGTTTTTTTTTCATAGAGCTTTGTTTTAATACCTGTACATTAGGCTGATCCTAAGAGATCAAGAAATCCCCCACTCTCTTGCACTGAACATTTAAAAGCAACCTGCCATGGTGAAGCCCAGGGAAAGGGGGCAGGTAAAGTTTGCAAGGTCTGAGAAGCTCCTTGTGAGAGATCTCTTGGAATCTGCAGATTTGCTGGAGGGTCCCATTTTAAGCACTTCTGCAAGCAGGTTTCTTGCCTTGCAGGTGTACATGCTCACCTGGCAGGCAGGGGACAGAAGGCTGGGCCAGTTCTGCAGTCTTCCTTCCCAGTGGCCTCAAACACAAAGGGCTCAACCTGACCTGAAGCATTGTCACACGATTCACTGCTCTGGTGCTGAGGAGACACCATCAGTGTGCCTGTGAGAGTCCTGCTGTTGTAGGGTGGCAGAGCCCACTCCGTGGCCATGGGAGCAGTGCAAGCCACATTTGACTGTTGGTGCTTAGTCTGCTAGCTTCTGTGAGTGCCAGCTTGTGATGATTTCCTCTATTTTAATCTCATTTCTCCTTCAAATGAGAAGCAGGATGACAGCACTAACAACTTGGAATGAAGTTGTGGAGATCCTCTCCCTCTCCTCGAGGATACTCACTGCTTGCTTTGCAGTCCTGGGCACCAGCCTGCCCGTGTCCTGATGGCTCTCCTGGCAGCTGCTTCCTGTGATAGCAGTGATGTTTGCTTCCTTTCCTTAGAAATGGGTGATTATTTTTTTCATTAAAAAAGAGCAATGAGCCATTTAGTGCTGGAAGAGCAGATCTGATGATGATGTCAGACCTGAATGTCAATTAACCAAATCTTCTGAGAGGAATAAATTGGAGGGGGAGAGGGAGAGCTGAGGGCAAAGCTTTTGTGAAGCTAAGCAGGGCTGCACCTGTATGGAAGCTAACTTACCTTGCGTGCCTCTAGAAACACCTTCACCATTCCATGGCAGTCTTACAGGCAAGCATCACCCTCTCAAAGCTGCCTGGGCAGGTTTCCTGGAGCAGTTCAGTGCTTGCTGTGAGGCATCTGCCCCTTGGCTGCTTCAGCTGCCTGCGGCTGGGGGTTCCCAGGCAGCTCCTGAGCAGCAGAGCAGCTGCAGTGCAGGATGAAGCAGCCTATTCTCTGCAACCCTCCTCAGCTGGCCTTGGTTTTGTTTGTGCTCACCACAAGCATCTGGCTGGTTTGATGCTTTTTATCTGTTAGAGGTGTCACAGGGCTCCTTCCCAAGGCTTTGTACCCCTTCAGTTCTGACACTGCAGACTCCTCCCAGAAACAGGGCAGAAGTGTCTCTGGCTGAACAGATGCAAGGAGAGGCCTTTCCCAGTGACAGCTGGCATGAGAAAAGGCTCTCAGATGGGCTTGAAAACAGACTGTGGTGTTTCATTTGGTGATTGTTTAACTGTAGCATCACCTTCTCCAAACACTAATTTTCATCTCATTTGCAACTTTGCCATCTTCAGTGGTGGCAGATCCCTTCTTCTGAGGTCCTTGGGAATTCAGTCTTCCCAGGAGCACATCAGATGTGCTTGCTGAAGAGCTGCAGGGGCCAGAGGATGGCAACTTGCTTGAATCTGCGTGACCCTGGCTGAGTAGATCTATGTAGATTTTGGAAATCAGCTGCATTTTAGAAGCAAAATGCCAGCTCTGTGTGGAGTTGTCTGTGCAGCAGATCTATTAGGTACTGTGTTCTGCATGACCTGGATGCAAAACATTCACTTGGAAATGAATTTTCATTCAGTCATTTGATATTGTCAATTAAATTCAAATGAAAAAAAAGTTAGATTTAAAAATTTTTAATACAATCTCTGAATATCACTATCATCTATATGACATATATAAGCTATTCATATGCATAATACACATACATATAAATAGTTTCTATATAGTGTTATATATAACCTATGAGTGAGCATATATATATATGTATATAATATATATGCTGTAATATATATATAACCTATGAACCTATATATATCCCTGGCTCCATGGCTTCATTTCCAGCACTTGAGGCTTGTTTTTACATTCAAGGGAGCAGTAAAACTCTGGACAAACCTTGCCACATTATGGCTTATGAACTAAAGGTTATTTATGTACAATGCCACCAGTGTCAGCTTTCCTAAATCCTAGAATCACAGAAGAGCTCTGAACTCCCTTCTAACCTGAGCCAATCTCCTGCAACCTACCCACCATGCCCAGGGACACCTCTCAACTAGACTCAGTTCCTCAGAGTCTCATCCAGCCTGGCCTGCAACACCCCCAGGCAGGAGGCAGCCACAGCCTCCCTGGCCAGCCTGGGCCAGTCTCACCACCTTCCTACTGAACAATTTCTTCCCCAGCTCCAGTCTCACCCTGCTCTGCCTCAGCTCGAAACCATTCCCCCTTGGCCTGTCCCTAGACCCCCTCAGCCCAAATCCCTCTGCAGCCTTCCTGCAGGATCCCTTCAGCTCTTGGCAGGCAGCTCTGAGGTCCCCTGGAGCCTTCTCCTCTGCAGGCTGCACACCCCCAGCTGCCTCAGCCTGTGCTCACAGCAGAGCTGCTCCAGCCCTTGGAGCATCTTTGTGGCCTCTTCTGGACTCTCTTCAGCAGCTCTGTGTCCTCCTCCTGCTGAAGACAGCAGCACTGGAGGCAGACTGGAGGTAGATCAACTGCTCACTGCCTGTATTATGCTTTCATACCCAACACAGATTGTGCAGGACCTCCACTGCACTTGAGATTTATATCCTGTGATGTTTTAGTGCTCCACATCCACACTCTCCCTTTGCAGCCCATTGCAGTGGAAGCCTGAACACTTCATGTCGTGATGGCAGCAGGGAAGCACACTGCAAACCACTAGAGCTGCTGTGGAGCAAGGGGTTTCAGCTGAGGGAGGTGGTCTGTGGCAGTTTCATGCTGTAGAATACACATCTGCACCCTAACACCTACCCCCTTGGCTTGGTGCTGCCTCTTCCTTCTGACTGATGTTGAACACTTAGCACTCATTGATTTTTTTTGTTTTGGAAGCCAAGCCTGAGCACATAACAAAGAACTCAACCTCATCTCCACTGTGTGCCAGGTAGATGCCAGCGTTTGCACTTCTGCATCTTTGCAGCCTGCTGGCTGTGTGCTCTGCAGTAGGCTGTCAGGAGCTGACTGTTCAGCACGGTAGCTTTTTTATTTATTTTCTCTTCATCCTTTTAATCCTCTTTTTGAGTGAGGGGGGAAAAAAAGTATATTTCTTTAGAGATCTTCCTGCAACTCGTTGTAGTTCACGGAAATATTGCTGTGGGAAATATATCAGGGGAGGGGAAATCAAATCGTGTGGAAATATCTTAGTGCTTTGCTATTCTTGCCAAACAACAATTGTCATTGCTTGGGCTTCAGTGCTTCCTGGGAGAATTCAGTAGGAAGGCTGAGTGTGATAAAAGCTTCTCTGAGCTAATGGTGTTGTTTCCAGCTACAAGCTAAGCTGATTCTCCTCTCATCCTGAACACCAGAAGATTTCAAAGCAATGTAAAACAATAGAAATGACTGGGGAGTAATGAGGTTGGGTTTGAGGAACCACTCAGTGGGAAAGGCTCTGCCAGTTTGAGGAGGTGCTTGGTCTAACATATGATTTTATTTGCAGAGTAAGGCAGCTGGGAAGAAGACAAAGGTTTACCACATTGCCAAGGAGATCATGAGCTCAGAGAAAGTGTGAGTGTCAGTGCTGAATACAACAGCCTCCAGTTCCCTTTCCTTTGAGCACTTCCAAGTCTAACTCTTTGCTTTTTCTTACTCTTTCTGACAGGTTTGTGGACGTGCTCAAGCTCTTACACATTGTAAGTATCCCCTCCAAAAAAAGTCCTCTCCTCTTCTGTCTAAGCTGTTAAAGTTCTGTGCTTAGGACCTGTTGTAATTGTGACTTTTTTTTCCTGCTCTGTTGGCATATCCAAAGTACTGAAGGCAACTTATATAGGCATGACTTGGGAGTTTCAGATGTTGTCTAATGGACTCCTAATTTGAGGTGGTTACTTCTTTACTCAGTGTCTGCTGGATATTGCAAATGGGAGGGAAATTAGTTTATGTTCATCAGCATGGGATTAATGAGGCAGCTTGTACCGTGGCATCTGAAATAAAACCTTTGGTGAGAGAAACAGAAAGTCCTAGGGGGCAGGCAGCAGCAGCCCACCTTGAGAAATTGACACATTCTCGGGGTGATTTTACTAATTAGCCTTAATGATGCTGCCTGAGCGATGGATGCTTCTTTTTGCGGGCCTGGGTGCTTTGTAGTACCAGCTGCGGCTGCAGCACTTCCCGCAGCCACGGCTGCTCTGTGCTCCCTGCTGGGGCAGAGCTGTCCCCTGTGGAACAGCTCTGCTGAAGGAGGCTTTGGCTTTCTCTAGCTCTGGTGTGTGTGTCCCAGCTGCAGGGGACGTGTGCCTGTGCCATCCTGCCAGGCTGCTCAGCACAAGCATGGTGCTTTGTGTTCTCCTTGGGCAGTGGCAGTGGTGATGCATTGATCTGTCCTGCCCTCTGAGGAAGCACGTCCTGGGCAACTGCAAACGAAGGCTCTTAGGGGTGCCTGGACACAGTCCTGCAATGCAGAGCTCCTCCAGGAAACACAAACCTCACCACACCACTTGCTGATTTCTCTCTCACTAATTGGTTTCCTTATTCTCTTTGAGCTTGGCTTTTAAGAGCTGGGTCAGGCAGTTGTGGCCAAAATATCATTTCTGTTCAGCATGGTTTCTAGTACACAGCTCAAGCATAAATATTGCTTAGAGGAAGTGAGTTGGTGAGCTGATGAGAAGAGAAGAGAAGGCTCCAGGGAGACCTTGGAGCAGCCTTCCAGTACCTGAAGGAGGTTATAGGAGAGCTGGGGATGGACTTTTGACAGGGGCTGGGAGTGGCTGGATGAAGACAATGGATTGAAGCTGGAGGAGAGGAGATTGAGACTGGAGGTGAGGAAAAAATTCTTAACAGTGAGGGTGGTGAGACACTGGCACAGGTTGCCCAGGGAGGCTGTCCCTCCCTGGAGATGTCCAAGGCCAGGCTGGATGAAGCCTTGAGCAACCTGTGGTGGTGGGAGGTGTCCCTGCCCATGGCAGGGGGCTGGAACTGGATGATCCTGAAGGTCCCTTCCAACCCAACGCATTCTATGAATCTGTGAACCTCAGTGAGTGTCCTTGGCAGAGTGGGCACAAGTTTGGAGGCTCCCTGCGTGCTCATTCTTCACTGAGCAAAGACTACCATACCTGAGAGGTACATCTTGTGACTGGCACACAGTGCTGTGCCTGGGGGTTTGTCTGTGCTCCTCACAGGCCTTATCAAACCTGTGTACTGTATTTAGCCACAGCATTTCCTGTGGACACTTCTATCCACATTTCAATGCTATCATTTTGGTTTCATCTGCACCGAACCTCTTTGGTGTAATAGCTTCGGTGTCAGGCTGTGTTCTTCTGCCCATAGATTTGACTGGTCAGGAGAAGCTCCATTACATCTTCTGACCTTCTGAACCATCTCTTAGTTTGTATTCCAAAGAGTAAATCATAGAACCACAGAACTGTTTGGCCTGGAAAAGCCCTCTAAGATCACCCAGTCCAGCCATCAACCCAGCGCTATTATAGCCACTAAACCATGGCCCCACCTTTCTTGAATGCCTCCAGGGATGGTGACTCCACCACCCCCCTGGGCAGCCTGTGCCTGTCCCTGACCACTCCTGCAGTAAGAGATACTCAAAATGAATTCCTTTGGCAGTGATCTGAATTTAGCAGTATTCTCCTCAGTCTCTTACCATGCAGCTCATGCCTGTTAGCACAGCCTGGGAATGGGAGTGTTGATGTGAGAAGAAGGTTTTTAAGTTGTTAGTGCTCTGAGCATTTGAAGTGGAGCCTAAGCAATTGAGAAGATGGGAATGTGACTGCGAAGTGGTTACAAACAGCACTGAATTTTTTGTAGCATTTTTTTCTTCTATAATGCCTAAGTGAGGTGGAGCAGCTCCTCCAAGACCCCAGGGTGCCAACCTGTTTGGGCACCGTCTCAGCGTAAGCACTCCTGACTGCTGCTGTGGGAGGCAGCACACAAAAGCTGCCTGGAAAATGCCAAACGCTTTGGGGAGGCTCCTGTAATGTGAGCTGAGCTCTCATAACTGAGCTCAGGGACTCAGCTGGCCTGGCACAGAGCTCCCAACCATCTTTGTGAGGGGGTTGATGGAGGAGGCTGATCAAACCTTAGAGGGAATCTCGAATTCTCTGTATTTTTGTGACTCTTACGATGCTCTTTGAGAGGGCAAAATTCCAGTATAAAGCTGCTGGAAAATCCTGAAAACAGAGGAGCTTAAATCAGGCCACCTCATCTGTATGCATCTTTGTGGCATGGCTCATGCATGGCCTCCAGAGGGTAAAGGAGGGTTGAGAACATGTGAAAAGTGCTGCTTGTAGCCTAAGGGCACTTGCAGAAAAGAGACAAAGAGCTGTGAAGTGGATGTCACACATCAGCAGGGGAAGCAAGCCTGCCTGAGGTGCTCTGTACCCCTCAGCACCTGGGCTCCTGGAGAAGCAGCAAGGCCAGACCCCTGCCCTCTGTGCTGCTGGAGCCCTGGGGAGTGCTTTGCTGGGCACAGGTGGGAGGAGGCTGCCGAGGGCAAGCCGCTTGCTGCTTCCCTGTCAGTTCTTTTGCCCAGGTTTGTTCCAGGTTGTGTTCTGTGGCTAAACTCACCACTCTCTGTGTTCTCCCATCCTTTGGGCTTTCATTTTGCCCTTGCTGCTGTGGCATGGGCACTGAGGCTCCTGTTCCAGCAGAGGAACATGCTTTTGGGAGGGGCTCCTTCCACTGCAGGGCTTAGTGTCTAACTTTGTGCTGTGTGAGCAGAAAAAACCTTAGGCCTGAGGGCTTTTGCCTCAGCCTTTACATCAGCACTTCTGACTTAGGTCCCTGTTCTGGCTTTATTAGGACTCTGAGAGTAAGTGGGAGGTTGTCAGGAGGCACCTCTGCCTTTCCTGCAGCCACAGGATCAGCCTCTCACTGGAGATGCAGCTAAGAGGTCTAACATCTCTCTTTTTTTCTGTTGTGTGCCCTTCCTGAGGCACAGGATGAGAAATTCTAATGCCATGCTTACATTTTCAGCAGACAATTGCAAAATTACATATATTGAGTTTAATACCTCTGTAAAAATGTAGACTTTGTGTATACTGTAGCCAATTATGGGGAAAAAAATCATAGTAGATTTGGAAAAAGAATTGATGTTGTGAGTGTAGAATAAAACAGCAAAGGAAATCCTGACCTCTGATCCTGGCTTAAAAGTGGTCTGTGTAAAATTCTCTCAACCTCCAGCTCCTTTTCCTTCAGCATTTGACCAGTTTGGATATGTTAATAAATCTTTAGTCTATGAAGTGCTTTAGAATTGCTGATTGAGGCATTTGACAAGGAATTGCAGCTGCAGCTTCTTAAGAAAGCTAATGCAATAGTTTTGGGTGGGAAGGAAGTGCTGCTCTGCTGCCAGCCTCTTCATTGAGAGAACATTCTGGGCACCTGCCACAGAGAGAGAATTGGCTGGTGAGAGAAATGAACCAACTGACACTGTTAGGGACTTACAAATGCTTTTACTACCTGAGGAAAAAAAGGTGTGGAAGGACTTGGCAGCTTTCTAGAAGCAGTCTTATGTGTTTGGAGAATGCCAGGGTCTGCACTCAGTGTCTTCCTTCTGTTGGCAGAGTTTGGCAGCTGAAGGCTGGCAGCCTGAATCCAGTGATGTTGTAAGTCTATTGATGACTTCTCTTGGAGCTCTAGTTACAGGATCACCAAACTGCCTGGCTGGAAAAGGCCCCGAGGTCGAGTCCAGCCATAACCTAAACATCTCCCTGTAGACAGCTCTCAGACCTGTCCCTCAGCACCTCATCCAAACATCTTTTGACCACCTGCAGGCATGGTGACTCCATCACCAACGTGGGCAGCCTATTCCTGTGGCTGTTCCCAGCAGCTGTGGTCAGTGTGCCACATCCAGCAGCTTGGCTGGTGCCCAGAGGGTGAAATGTCCTCCCTTGCCCCCCTCCTGTGGGCACATGGAATGTGTGTGTGTGTTCCTTGACAGGAGTCTAACACAAGCACATTTCTTTTCCTGAAATTAAACTGCTATTTGAGCTATCTGCAGGTGTTTTTAGCTGGGAGTTGTGCCCCAGATGAAGGGATTATGGCTTGGTTTTTGCTTTGCCAAAGGTATGTTCTAGCAGAGCTGATCAAAGGTGAATATTGGTTGAAGGCTTAGGAGTAAAATCCGTGCCCATGCTTAGAGTATGTTGGTCCTTCTCCTCCAGTTAAATTTGCCAGGAGTTTTGACGTGACTTCTTTGAAATGATCTACATTCAGCTGTTAGAAGGTGCACTTAGGCAGCAGCTGGTGAGGGGTTTTGTTGCTCAGGTTTCCAGCTGGACCTGTCCCTTTGCTCCTTAGGCTGACACGGAGCAGGTCGCTTTGCTGTGCCCAGGGACTCCTGCCCTGGAAGGAGCTGAGAGGGATCTGAGTCAGAAGGGGAAGTGTGTGGGCTGCTGGCAAATGATTCACAACAAGATCAGAACCATTTCAGAGATTGTGGCCCTTTGCTTATTTAAGGAGGAGTAGGGAGGAAACAAGAGCAGGGATGGTGGTGTCCTCCTCCAATATCGTTTTAATAGCAGCACAGCTCTAGGGGGAGCAAATACTGACAGGATAAATGAAGCGCCCTGAACGTCTTCAAGGTGGGAATGTCTTACCAAGCAGTGATTGAGTCGTCATGTAATCCTAGAACANAAATAAGATATTTTAATTTTTTTTTTTTAAATTATCAGCACTGGACACAACAATCTGTGCTCAAAAATCTTTAAAAGGGCCTAACTTATTTTCCTTGTGCAGAAGCAGCCAGTGGGATGCTGTCTTAGTCTCAAGTAAGCTACAAATGTTTCTGCTTTGGCAAGAGTATGCTTTGCAGGACTGATCACAGAATGCCAGCTCAGAAGGGACCCCAAGGACCATCTGGTCCAACCTGTCTAGGTGATAGTGGAATTTAAATGAGATGGCCCTGATGAGTGCTGCCCTCCTGAAGTCATTGTGTGAAGACAGTTTATTGCCTAAACAGTAAAAGGTGATCTCAGAAGATTATTTTTCACTGGATTACAAGATAATGTAGAACTAGAATCTGTAGACCAGCACTTCAGAAAGTGTAGAGGAGCCTCCCCCTGACAAATGATCCTGGTAAGAAGCTGGGATAGATCAGCAGAACTAACAGAATCTTTTGTTTTCTATCCTGCAGCATGCTAAAGGTTTGTCTTGGGTTGCCAGTGGTTTATTGCAGTGAAATAAGCTCATTCATCCCACAGCATGGCAAGTCCTACAGGCTGGGGACAGAGTGGCTGGAGAGCAGCCAGCCAGAAAGGGACCTGGGGGTGCTTGTAGAGAGTAGCTGAACATGAGNAGGGAGGTGGTGGAGTCCCCATCCCTGGAGGTGTTGAAGCAAAGCCTGGATGGGGCACCTGGTGCCATGATCCGGTTGATTGGACAGAGCTGGGTGATAGGTTGGGCTGGATGAGCTTGGAGGTCTCTTCCAACCTGGCTGATTCTATGATTCTAAGAGGATGAGGTTCTCCCAAATTTCAGTACTGGAAGATTTAAATGTTTGTCCCCCACCCAGTGCATATCTTCTTCTCATATGCACTTTATCCCAGGATGCACAGCACACCAAACTGCAAAGCTGCTCTTCCAATAGGATCTGCTTTTTAACTGTGGGGACTGCTTAATGAGTTCAGATTGCAAGGCTCCTTTTTAATCAGAAAATCTCTCTCTAATGAATTGCTGCTGGAGTGCTTCAAAGACATTTCTAGGCCAGCTCAGGTGCTTGTCTTTGAGCAGACAGATGAAAGCAGTCAGTGCTCTGCAGCAGGCTTTTGTAGCATTAGATGCTCTAGAGGTTTGTGATCTGCATCAGCTCTTGCAGTTCCACACAGCTATCAGGGCAGTGTTTATAGCATTGGCAACAGCCATTCTGCTTGCCTGTAGCAGTGAGCAGCTCTAGCAGGAGTTAGGTTCTGAAGTCATTCACCTGCTTGCACCAGAAGCTGTTCTCCGAGTGCTTCCCACCCTTTGGAGTGGAATTCCAGGGTTTGCTTCTGAAGTTGACATCTTTTACCCCTGGTAGCTGCAGCAGAGCTGTCGTGTGTCCATGCTGCAGCAGGAGTTGCTTCCCCGGGAGGCCATTCCTGCAAGTGTGAGCACTGAGCTGCAGCCTTGCTGCCTGCCTTTGGCTTTTCCTGCCCCCAACTCCTCAGGCTTCTGCTCTCTGCCTCCAGCTCTTCACTTCAGCTCCGGATGAACTTGGCATGACAGTTACTTCACACCCACTGCCAGGTTAAAAATAAGCTGTAATCTGATTACAAAATGGCAAATGCATTGTGCTGCTGCTGAAGGGAAGGCTTGGTAATGGGAAAGGGAAAAAATCACCCCACCTTGGAGTGTAGGTCTGTTGCTGTTCATCAGGCTGCTGCACATCACTTGAAGCCCCAACCTTATCTTTCTGCCCTGCCTTTCCTCTCCGCAGGGCTTCCTCCCTTGTGGGGGTGATGAAGCAAAGTTCTGGTTGGGTGTTTTAATGGTAGGGCTAGCAGTGGCATGAGCCAAAGCCTGGTCGAGCTGATGGACTTCGGATCGAGCTAGTCGAAAGACCAACTGTAGCTGGGAATCACGCCGCAAACTCTTGGAATGCTGTCTCAGAAGTTAAATAAGCTTCTGCACTACAAACGGCATTCCTGCCTTATCTGCCGCTGCTCAGCCCTGCCTTGCTCCCCCTCTATTGTTTGGCCAGGGAGAAGCCTGGGCTGTTGATTGCCCTGCAGACAAAACTGCTTTTCTTTGGGTCTCACAACAGTCAGACAAAACTCCTCTCTGCCGCCGTGGCCCAGGGAATACAGTGCGGGGTGTGTGCAGCTGATCTGGGGGGAGAGGAGGATGCTCTCAGAATATGATGGTGCATTTTGTGTGAGGCTCTGCAGAGCGCCTGGCTGGAGCTCTGGCCATTGTAATTCCATCTATCACCCCAGTGTTAAGCAGTGCCCTGGGGTCAGGAAAGCCCAGGAGATGCAGCTGGTAGTTAACCCGTGTGTCACTAGTCTGCGCAGAGGATGTAAACCAGAGCATTTCCATATGAATGAGGCCATCTGGTTTTTAACTCGCTTCTGTTCAGTGCTCTGCCTTCCCCCGGCACAGCCATCGACCCTCCATCTCCTTTCTGTTTCTTGTCGTCGCCTTCTTGACCCAGAGGGTCACAAAGCAAGAAAGTGTGTCTGGGGCTCAAGCTGGCCAGAACTGATGTAATGAGGAGAGAGGACAGGGGGGGAAAGATGAAGCTGAAGTTTGAGACAGCCTAAATAACGCCAGGTACTGGAGTGAGGAGATGGAGCTAGTCAGACCTGTAGTGACAGACCTGGGGAGGCAGAAAGGAAGCTTTCTTGTCCTTCCAACCTGCAGATTTTCAAAGGCAGCTGTGAACCCCACGGACATTCAGCACTTTGCTTTGGAACACGTTGGTCACTCAGGATGCCTTCAATTTGTAGATGTGTTACAGGTTTAAACAGATCACAGATTCAGGAAGAGCTGTTACAAGTCTTTCTTGCACTGTTGCCCAGACCCAGCAGAGATAATGCAGTGCACCACCTCCTTTGGCTTTCCTCTTGGTCAGTTTACACAGTGTTTGCTTTCAAGTGAAATGCTAAATTCCTAAGCTGCTGCTGCTGCAAAGTTTGTTTGCCTGTGTTCAGGGCAAACGCCCACTGGTGTGGATGCTGAGTTTACCATGGGTACAATCCTGGCCCTGCCGAGTTGTGTGAGGTCAAGGTTTTAACTCTGAAGAGTTTAAGAAGGACCAATGAGCCTCAGCTCTGTCTACTGGGAGCTGGTTATAGCATAAAAATGCTAGAGGAAGATCCTTCAAGTGTAAAAATATTGTAAGGAGATGCTTCGAGTGTATGCAGGGGTTTACTCCTCCTGCAAAGTGTTTTGAAGCAGCAGTCTTTGTTTGGATCATCATTAACACTTGGAATCTCATGGTTCCCATCCATTGCCACAGTATCCTTCTGTTAGGTGGTACTTTTCTGGTGTGTGGATGAGCTGCTACTACAAGGAGAAGTTTTTGTGGCAGTATCTTTGTCCAAGAGCCACATATTCCAAAAGGGTGTTTCTAGATGACATATCAAGACTAGTGTGGCTTTAAAACAAGGTCACAGAATGGGTTGGGTTGGAAGGGACCTTCAAGATCATTTACTTCCAAACCCCCTGCCATAGGCAGGGACACCTCCCACCAGCACAGGTTGCTCAAGGCCTCATCCAGCCTGGTCTTGGGCACATCCACAGCCTCCCTGGGCAGCCTCTGCCAGTGTCTCCCCACCCTCACTGCAAAGAATTTCTTCCTCCAGTCTCAATCTTCCCTCTTCCAGTTTATGATGGCATCAGCTGATTTTGCTAGCACATTTGTGTTTTCTGACCCAAATATTCTCCAGAGATGCTGCAGGCTGCCAGCCCCTTGCAGACAGACGCTCTCCGGCCCCGCTTTGTTTCCTCCTGTGTTGTACCCGCACACCTCCCGAGGGCACATTGTAAAAATAATGAACAACTTCTATATTATGCATACAGGAGCAAGAAAGTAAAGCTGCAGCCTCAAGCCGAAAGGATTAAGGCAGCCCCAGGGGAGTCAGCTGAAGCTGCAGAGAAGCAACCCCCAGCTGGTGCCTGCCTTGGTTCTGGTGGCAAGGAGCAGCACCTGGGCAGCAGGCAGGGGGAAGGTGCTGGGAAGACTCTGCACTCACGGCAGGGGGTTTCTGTCTTCTCTGTGCCTCCCCCAGGATTTTCGGGACGCTGTGGCCCATGCCTCCAGGCAGCTCGGGAAACCGGTGATTGAGGACAGAGTCCTGAACCAGATCCTGTACTACCTACCTCAGCTGTACGAGCTCAACCGCGACCTGCTGCGGGAGCTGGAGGAGCGCCTGTCTCACTGGTGACTACCGACCAGGGGCACCACTGCGCTGGTGCCGTGGGAATTCACCCGGGGGGGCTGTTGGGGTTGCCTTTTGCTGGGGCTCTGCATGCCTTCTGAGCTGACAGCACTGCTTCTGAAAGTACGGCAGACAGCTGACCATCCAGATGTGCTTTTCACCACTGAGCTGATGAGAAGACACTCCCAAGGAAGTTTGCCTACTCACAGATTGCATCTGGTTGGAAGGGACCCTCAGAGGTCATCGTGTGTCTAGGAAGGTGCAGGAGGCATGTCAGAGCATATTCTTAGCAGTCACACCTCCTGACTGGAAATGCCCTTTTTAATTGAGGGGTTTAATTGCATGGGCATGCCCAGTGGACTGATTGCAGGAAAGGGCAAGGAGGCTGTGCTGAAGGCTGCCTTGCTCTTAAAGGTGCTTGGGATCTACTAACCAGACACAGCACTGATCAGCAGCCACAGTCCCACCGTAGTCCATTCTCAGGTACACTGGTGGGTGAATTTAAATGGTCTGGACAGAGCCTTCTGACAAAAGGCTGAAGCGGTGCAGGCTGCAGTGCCAAGCTGGCTGTGGAGCCAGGGGGCTGCAACGCACGGCCGAGGGTCTGCATCCTCAGGGCAGAGTTAGGTTGGGCATCAGGAGGAAGTTCTGCACAGTGAGGGTGGGGAGAGACTAGCACAGGCTGCCCAGGGAGGGGATTGAGGCCCCATCCCTGGAGACATTCAAGATCAGGCTGGATGTGTCCCTGTGCAACCTGCTCTAGCTGGAGGTGTCCCTGCTGCCTGCAGAGGGCTGGACAAGAGGACCTTGGAGGGTCCCTTCCGAGCCAGTGCAGTCTGTGAAAACCCAGCGTGGACTGAAGTGGTTAGATGGTTCAAGACCCTTTTAAACAAACTGTCTGTGAAGTGGTTGTCTTGCAGCTCTGGTGTGCTGAGATGTGCCTGCAGGGGTTCTCAGAGCAGCTGCTGGGATGGATGTCTGCTGAGCTTTTTGTTCAGAGACAGAGCTGGCACCTCTTGCTCTGAGAAGCATCCTTTGCTTCTGTCTTAAGATGTCCAGTTTCTAGCTCTTCCTAATGATTCTGTTTTCTGTTTCCAGGCTCGAGCATCAGAGAATTGCTGACATATTTGTTAAGAAGGGTCCCTACTTAAAGATGTACTCAACTTACATCAAGGAGTTTGATAAGAACGTTGCACTGTTGGATGAGCAGTGTAAGAAGAACGCAGGTTTTGCTGCAGTGGTCAGAGACTTCGAGGTACTGTGGTCCTTTCAGCTGCTATCATCTTCCACAAGGCTTTAGAGACTATTCTTTAATTTGCTTGGGTTTGGGTTTTTCGGTTGGTTAGTTGGGTTTTTTGTTGTGTGATTGGGGTTTTTTTGTGTGTTGTTTTGTTTTCTGCAGTCTTGGCTTGAGACCTAGCAAGGTGGGGATGGCAAGGCAGCACTTAAGGTTTTGTGACATGACTTCTGATTCTGGCTACCACTGTGAGATGTGATACAGGACCTTTATTTTCAGGCAATGCACCACAGGACCTTTTTTTCCTTAGCTGTGCCTCCTGCTCATGCCGTGCAGTGAGTGACTGCCCCATTTTAACCAGGTTTATTTCCCTACCACACCACAGGGCAGTAACTTAGTCACAGGAACAGTGTTTTGTTTCAGCTGGAAACTGCAAGAGATTAATTTTTCTCATCCCATATTTCTAGAAGTTTCATCCCCAGCAGGTCCAGCAATCTGGAAAAAAAGCTGATTTGTGTCCCTAAAAGCATTGCCAGATTTTTACATAACTCCCTTGAGCCATAGAACTTTTGAGGTTGGAAGAGACCTTTGAGATCACCGAGTCCAACCTCTCGCCTAGAGCTTACAGTCCCACCACTGCTGCTAAGCCACTGCCACTGATCCATGTCCCTCAGCACCACATCCATGCACCTTTTAAATCCCTCAAGGGATGGTGACTCCTCCACCTCCCTGGGCAGCCTGTTCCAGTGCCTGAACGAATGCCTGGAAGAAGAGGTGAGAGCTCCCCAAGCAGCTGATCCACACCAAGTGTGCATTTCCCTCCCCTGCCCTGGGCTAGCCTCGGGCAGCTCACAACTGCTCTCTGCTCACAAGTGCTCTGACAGGCTGCACTCGGGGCAAAGGAAGAGCTTGAGGTAGGGTCAGCAAGGGCAGGAAGAAGAGGCCTTCTTGAGGCCTTTTGTGTTTGGATGCAGGTTAAATGCAAGCTCAGGGTAAGTGACATTTTTGAGCATGGCTCTTCTGAGGTGTGGATTAATTAAACCTTCTGCACTGAGCACCACTGCCTAATGGACACCAAAGAGTCTCTTGCCCTTGCCACTGGTGTTTGCTTCCCTCTGAGAAGCTTCACTTTCCTTCCTCACAGACAAAAGCATGGAGTGGAATGCAGGTGGGGTGAGTGCTTACTGATGCCTTTGAACTGGATTCATTGATCTGGATTCATGTTCCCCCAGGGAAGTGCTTGCTCTGCAGTGTGGTGGTGACCACAGGCAGCAGCAGCTGCTGAAGGCAGAGCAGTGCAGTGGGTTTGTAGGTGTCTTGTCTTGACTGCCACAGAATCCTCACTCACCTTGGCTCTTTGTTTCAGATGAGCCCTCGCTGTGCTAGCCTGGCCCTCAAGCACTACCTGCTCAAGCCAGTTCAGAGGATTCCTCAGTACAGGCTGCTGCTGACAGGTACAGTCCAGCGCTCTGGCAGGCTGAAGCCAGTCCTCACCCCAGGACAGCTGCTCGCAGGCTGCTGGCTCCATCTGTAAACTCTTCAGACAGAGAATCATTAAGGTTGGAAAAGACCTTTGAGATCATTGATCCAACCCTAACCCAAGTAGCATGAGCACTAAACCATCTCCTGAAGGGTTTGTTCAGAAGATGGCATGGATTCAGGTGCTTGTTTTGTTAACCCTGCAGTAAGATACCCAAGCAGGGTGCTCATATTCCCAGCACTGTGGTGTGGCCTCTGATGGCAGAGTCATGGATTCATAGAACGGTTTGGGTTGGAAAGGACCTTCAAGCTCATCCAGTTCCAGCCCCCTGCCATAGGCAGGGACACCTCCCACCAGCCTGGCCTTGAACACCTCTAGGGAGAGGACATCCACAGCCTCCCTGGGCAACCTGTGCCAGTGTTTCCCCATCCTCACTCTAAAGAATGTCTTCCTAATCTCCAGTCTAAATCTGCCTTTCTCAAGCTTCAATCCATTGCCTCTCCTTGGGTCACTACAAGCCCTTGTCAAAAGTCCCTTCCTGGCTTTCTTGGAGGCTGTCTTCGGGTACTGGAAGACCACTGTAAGGTCTCCCCAGAGACATGCAGCAGTACTTGGCAAGCGTGAAACATGTAGTGCTGCTCCTTTGTTCCTGTGGTGATTGAAACCCACAGTTTCCTTAGAGGACTGGAATGCTCCTGGATGGCTTTAAGGTTTCTTTTTTTTTTTTTTTGGTGCTTTGGTAGGGTTTTTTTTTTGTGAGGATGTTTTGTTATTATGGGTTGATTTGTTTTGTTTTTAATGAAGGAAAAAGGTAGGATGGAAAATTTGAGCTAGGAGAAGGAAGTGAAAGATGTGAACTTCTGCAAGTAGCTTCTCCATTTCTCCCCCACCCAAGTCTTTTGTCTGTAAAATCCATTCTCTTTTAAAGGCAGAACACCTGGGCTTAGTGCAAACTTATCAGTAAATGCTTCAGACTCCTTACAGAGGCACTGTAAGAGCTGGCTTTGGACTGGGCAGTCTGGGCTGGGTACCCTGCTCTGGCACTGGGGTGTTCGGGTGACCTTGTGCAGGTCATCTCCACCACCCCCTGCCTCCTGTGCCAAAGGAGGGCAGTGCTAGAGGCCTCCTATGTGAAGCCTTTGGAGATGTGTTGGATGTGGGAGGGGGATGGCTCCTGTAAGGAATTGGAAATACTTAAGGCATTGTTTTTGAAAGCCTTTGCCTCTTGATGAGCTTGATGAGCAATTTAAAAATAGTCTCTGTTTGTGTAGTAACTGCTAAATAAAAGGCTCCATGACCTTTTTTTTTTGGCTCTGTAGCAACTTGCTGGCATTTCCCCAGCAAGTCCTTACTGCTGACTGCTGTGGGAGTTAGACTCAAGCATTATGCAGCAGTTACTAAGTTATCAGCATTGATGTTTTCATGTTAATGAGCTCATTAGAGTAGCAGCTATAGAGAAAAGGGTGGAAAAGGGACTGCTTTGTAGCAGAAAATCTTAGCGACTCTTAACTGATAAAATCAAGCCATAAAATGGCATCTGGGGAGCTGCTTTATTTTCAAAAGACACTGGCTTAAGGCATGGTGTTGTAGGCTGTTAGTGCAAAATCAGAGCAGAGCTTCGGAGTTCAAAGGGATTAATTAAAAGGGTTGATCGGGATGGAGTAAATGCCAACACAGGAAAGGAGAAGTGTCAGGAGTGGGTGGCAGGGAACCCAGATGTTAAAGGGGCATTCCTTGTGGTCATTAACTGCCCTGTGGCTGTAGCAGGCTGGGTGAGACCTGAAAACCCCTCCTGTGAGGATGGGGGTTGCCCTGGGGGAACACAGGCTGCAGACCTTGCTGTGGTCATACATCTGCAAACGCCGTGGGCAGGAATGGGATTGCAGTGCTGGCTGCTGGTCCAGAAAGATCATTTTTCCTGTTTTCCTTAAGCAATGGAGAGGTGAGACTAGGAATGTAGTTATGCTGGGGCTGGGGAGGGTTGTTTTGACTCAGTTCCATTTCCAGTCTGTTTTGCGGTTCTGTTGTCCTTGACATTCTCAGACTTCCATATCTCTTTGGCTGACCCAGCTGCTCTGTCACCTTCCAGCAGCTCTGGGTGGTGCTGAGCAATCTCTCCACACTCTTGTGCTGNCTGCTGGCCACACTTCTCCTGATGCAGCCCAGGCTCTGGTTGTCTCTCTGAGCTGCAAGTGCACACTGCCAACTCATGTTGAGCTTCTTGTTCCTCAGCACCCCCAAGTCTATGTCCTCAGGTCTGCTCTCCAGCCAGTCACTGCCTAACTTCTACAGAACATGCCAGATCCTGAGCTCTGTTGTTGCAGTGGGGTGAGATGGAGTGATGCAGCAGCTACAGAGGCTGAAGAGAGGGCAGGCCTGTGGTGAGAGAGGAGAAGGCAGTGGGTAAGGGCAGGGGAGCAAAGATCCTGCAGGAAATGAAGCTGCAGGGCCTGAGTCAGCAGGGATTTCTCCCATGTGGATGCTGTGTGGCCGTGGGACAGCTGTGTGCTGCTAACCTGCTGCACCATGCTCACCTCCTAAGGTTGTTGCTGTGCTTTGAGGTGGGGCTGCTGCTGTGCTAACAAAAGCAGGGCAGGTGGGCTCACAGATCAGGCCAGGAGAGGCCCAGCTCAGCTGTGCTTCTGTTTAATTACACAGCTTGCTCAGGCCAGCAAGGGAGCTTCTGCTTTGCACATGCTGCCCAGGAGCTCTGTGCCACACATGGCAAAGGGGCTTTGAGGGAGCTTAATTAGAGACCTCTGACTTCAAAGAGCCATGGAGAGATGACTCTTCCCTCCCCAGCCTCTCGGGTTTGAGAAGGTGATAAGAGACTGCAGGAAGTGAATGGGCTCTTTACTGTCACAGGATAAGCCTCTCTCCTCTTGCTCTCACCACAGGGTCTGCAGGGAGAGAGTCTGTTACTGTCCTAACTGGGTACAGTGAGGAGAGGCTGAGGGAGATCAAAACTAAGCCATGGAGCATGGTGCTGCTTTGCAGGCAGAAACAGAGTTCATAGAATCACAGAACTGCTGAGGTTGGAAGAGACCTTGGAGATCACCAAGTCCAGGCACTCACCCTAGAGCTCACAATGTCGCCACTGCCACTAACCCATGTCCCTCAGCACCACACCTCTGTGGCTTTTAAACACCTCCAGGGATGGGGACTCCCACCACCTGTCCCTGGGCAGCCTGGGACAGTGCTGGCCACTCCTGCAGTGAAAGGTCCTCTTCAGAGCTGATCAGATCTATCCAGACAGTGCTCTGCCAGCAGCTGCTTACCAGCATGCCCAGCAGTGCAGCAGGCTAGCTCTGGGTTTGGGGGACTCTGTCCACCCCAGTATTGCTCTGTGACATCTGGAGGCTGCCACAGCACAAGATCTCCAGGACAGGAAGAGTGCAGTATTTCTGGAGTGTAGCTGGAGAGGTTTTGGGGCCGTGGTAGACTCCTCTTTAGAGACCACACATTGCCCAGTGCCTGATAATGACCTGGCAGAGCTCTGAGGAGAGCAGAAAGCTGTGGGGTTCCTGTGGCCCAGACAGGCAGAGCTCCCTGCAGGATCCCCCAGCCAGTTCCTCTTCCTTCAGCCAGCCCTCCCTGCTTCTCTCTTGCACCCTCCCTTAGGTCTTTGCCAAAACAATGAAATATCAATGCCAAATACCTTTCTCCATGTTCTTCTGGTGTTTTCCCAGCCCTCATTAGCTGTGGCAGCATTTCTCACTCTGTAGCATTTGTGCTGCAGAAGATGTGTCATAATTCCCCTTTTATTGTGCATAAGGAAAAGATGGCAGTGCAGGGAGCAGTCTGAGGGGCATGCATGGAGCAAGGCAGTTTCTAGAAGCAGCAACAGTTGGCTCCTGAGCCTTCCTGAGGGAAAGGATGAATTTGGGTAGGGCAAGCATATGGGAGTTGAATTCTTTCACTCCCACTTTTACAACTGAAAAGCTAAAATTGAGTGCTTGCAAGGTCACAGCTGGTTAGTGTTTAGCAGGTCTGTCAGAATCTCAGTACCTCCATGCAAAGGTGGTTTATAAATCATGGGAGCAGTCTAACATGGAGATTGCTTTGGAAGTTTCTGATTTGGTTTATTTCATTTTTAAGCAGTTGGAAGCTCTATCTTGTAGGCAGTAATAGAAGGTTGGCTTTTTACTGAGGATATAGAATCACAGAATGGCTCAGTTTGGAAGGGAGCTCAGAGTTCATCTGCTACAGCCTCCCCACCATGCCTGGGGACACCTCTCAGCTAGACTCAGCTGCTCAAGGCCTCATCCAACCTGGCCTGTAACACCCCCAGGCAGGAGGCAGCCACAGCCTCCCTGGGCAGCCCATTCCAGACTCTCACCTTCCTCATCCTGCAGAACTTCTTCCTCAGCTCCAGTCTCACCCTGCTCTGCCTCAGCTCCAAACCATTCCCTCTTGGCCTGTCTCTAGACCCCCTCAGCACAAGTCCCTCTGCTGCCTTCCTGCAGGATCCCTTCAGCTCTTGGCAGGCAGCTCTGAGGTCCTCTGGAGCCTTCTCTGCAGGCTGCACACCCCCAGCTGCCTCAGCCTGTCCTCACAGTAGAGCTGCTCCAGCCCTTGGAGCATCTTTGTGGCCTCCTCTGGACTCTCTCCAGCAGCTCTGTGTCCTCCTTCTGCTGGGGACAGCAGCACTGGAGGCAGGATTGGAGGTGAGGTCTCAGCAGAGCCAAGGGGCACAATACCCTCCCTTGCCCTGCTGCCCACACTCCTCTGGCTGCAGCCCAGCACACAGCTGCCTGCTGGGCTGCATGAGGGCACTGCTGGCTCCTGGGGAGCTGCTCAGCACCCAGCACCCCCAAGGCTCTTTCTTCAGAGCTGCTCTCAGCCTACTCTGCACCCAGCCTGCATTGGTGCCTGGGATTGGCCTGACCCAGCTGCAGAACCCTGCACTCTGTCAATGAGTAACTGACAGCATTTTTGGTGCACTCAAGCAGGGAATGGGGACTCGAGGAAGATATTTTCTTGTCTAGTCTTTCATTTAGAATTAATTTTAGCCAAGTCAAAGAGCCTTAAAAACTCTCAGAAGTTGAATGGGTTGAGGCTGCCATCTCCTGGCTGAGGAACTAAACTGAGAGTTAAAGCCCAGAGATGCAGTTTGGGGCTGCAGGGAGGTTTGCTTCTGTTATTGGTGAGTACTGCTCAGCAGCAGATCTTCTGTAATGAATGGCCTTTGTCTTTGCCTTTTCTCTTTACAGATTATTTAAAGAACCTTTTAGAAGAGTCTGCAGACTACAGAGATACTCAAGGTAAATATCTCTTTAATGAAGTAGCAGCTTATGAATGTTTCTACAGTTCAAATGCATGCCAGAAGCTCAGTAGGTGGTAAAATGGAACAAGCTTCATCTTCACCATAGCCTCAGTTAGAATGCTGTGAACTTTGCTGCTGTGAGCAGAGGCACTGACATCACTTCTTTGTGTGAGGAACTAGAATTTGCAGGTGCTTGTGGCCTCTCAGGAGTGATGCCAGTGCTGGCTGCAGGGATGGCTTGCTAGGGCACGCTCATTAAGCCATGACCCAACGACTCTGGGATCCATGGGAAGTGCTCCTGCACGCAGGGGCTGCACCACCAGGTCCTGGGATCCTGGCATGGTGCAGAAGGACAATGCTCTGCCTGTGCTTTCCATCCCAGCAATGCCAGTTTGTGTGACCAAAGCACCACTTGTTCACCCCTCAGATGCTCTTGCTGTTGTCATAGAAGTTGCAAACCACGCCAATGACATCATGAAGCAGGGAGTAAGTATTTTGTCTTGTGAAGCTGGGTGTGGGTAAAGCTTTTTCCTCGTGGCTGCAAAGGCAGTTATTGACTCTCTCCTGTTTCTGCCTGTAGGATAACTTCCAGAAGCTGATGCAGATTCAGTACAGCTTGAATGGGCACCATGAGATCGTACAGCCAGGGAGGGTAGGTCCTCAGGGTGGCAAGCAGCAGGCTGCGGGCAAAGGGCAGCTCAGATCATAGCAAGCACAGCACTGAGGCTGGCGTGCACCAGGAAGAAAAATGGTTCATTGCTGAATGGCTTGGCTCCAGTAGTGAAATGAAGGCTGCTTCTTCCTGTCCATGTTCCTCAAGCTCAGTGGTGTGTTTGTCCTGGCTTCAAGTGCAGGGTGAGAAAATGTAATGCAGATGCTCACACTCCTAGAGAAAGCTCAGGGTGCACACAACCCTTCACCCTCTCTTAGCAAGGGAACCCTGAATCCCAAAACTGCTGCAGCACTTCAAGTATAGTATGACAGAATGGGAAAGTTTGAAAGGGACCTCTGAGGATCACCCAATCCAACCCCCTGCCAGAGCAGAAGCACCCAGAGCAGGGCACACAGGAACACATCCAGGTGGGTCTGGAAAGTCTCTAGGGAAGGAGACTCCCCAGCCTCTCTGGGCAGCCTGCTCTAGGGTTCAGCACCCTCACAGTGACAAAGTTTTCCCTTCTGTTCCTATGGCCCCTCCTCTGCTCCAGCTTGCCCTCAATTCCCCTTGTGCTGTCCTTGGACACCCCTGAGCAGAGCCTGGCTCCAGCCTTGCACATCTTTATCATCAGGAATGAGGGCAACCCTCAGGCTCCTCTGCTCCCAAGTCCCTCAGCCTGTGCTCACAGGAGGTGTTCACTGCCTGCAGCAGCTTGGGGGCTCTGGCCTGGACTCTTTCAAGCAGTTCCCTGAGGTCCTTCTTGAGCTGAGGGGCCCAGAACTGGACACAATATTCCAGATGTGGCCCCACTGGGGCAAAGCAGAGGGGCAGGAGAACCTCTCTTGACCTAGTAGAATTAACAATGCAAATATAATAGCGGTGATGATGAAGATGATGAGGAAGTCAAGTCATTTGTGTGGCTCGTGGCCCGCAGAGGTGGTGAATGGTTTGCTTTGGTTTTCCAGGTCTTCCTGAAGGAGGGAACCCTGATGAAGCTGTCCCGGAAGGTGATGCAGCCGCGGATGTTTTTCCTGGTGAGAGTCGTGTGTGTTGCTGTGCTCCTGACAGGTGGAACTTGAAGTGGTTGAGACACTGCACTGCAGACATAAGCAACCCAGAACTTCAGGTGGTAGGCAAAATGAGCACCTGTTGGAGCTCTGCCTCAGAGAGGTGCCCTGGTGCATTTGCATTGGTTTGGGCAGAACCCCCTTGCTCGCTCAGCCAGACTGGGTTTGGAACAGTGCTGTGTTACAACCTGAGTGCTTTTATCAGGAGATAGAAGTAGGAAAGTTTTAACTATGTCTCCATCCCATTTACTGGCCTTACTGGGTCCTAAAACTTAGAGCTCTGCCACTGCTGTTGCACCCTTCCTTCCCTCCTTTCCTCCTGCTCTCTCCTTCCCCTGCACACAAGCCTGACTGCATCCTGAGAAGAGCATTGCCTGCAAGTTAAGTGCAAGGTTCTCTCCCTGGCTCTGCTCCTGTTTGTTATGAAACCTCAGTGCATCTCTGAAGTTTGTTTCCACTTGAACTTTTAACTCCAGACAGTCAAGCCTGTTTTACTCAGCTAAGAAAGCCACTGCTGCTGTGGGTAATTTGTGGCATTGGTTGGTCCACAGTCCTGGCTGAAATCTATCTTGTAGTTACTGTAGTACAAATAAATCTTTCCCTAGGCAGTGGTGCAGGATAGATTCTAAGCTTGCAGGTGCCTGTCTTGGCCTGTGGAGATGGCTTTGTGGCATATTAAGCACAGGGACAACTGCAAATGCTATCAATTAACTCAGAAATCTGCTGCTGTCTTGAGCTGACAGATTCAGATCTCAGCCCTTGTGTGAAGGTAGCCAAGTCTGGCAGGATGGAGCTAAACAGCAGCTGCACATTTAGACTGGGAAAACTGACTTGGAGAAATGATCCTTACAATATTAAACTGCAGTCTCCAAGGTTCTGGAACTGTTTTACCTTGTTTCAGTGGTTGATTCCAATGAATCCTGTCCAGTATAGCTCTGGAGGTGAGCAGCATCTCTGTCCCTCTGGCAGCCTGCTCTGAGCCATACTCTGTCTGCTCAGGCAATAAACCCTGTCCAGCATAGCTCTGGAGGTGAGCAGCATCTCTGTCCCTTTGGCAGCCTGCTCTGAGCCATGCTCTGTCTGCTCAGGCACCAAGCACAGCTGTACACAGGGAGGACATAAATAGACACTTACTGTTATCTGGGTTCATACATGACAACATCTCTTGGGTTCCAAGGGGAATAATAGGAAGTAGGAGATGCCTTTCTGGACAGTTGATCCCAGTCCTGCAGGAATTCTGTGCTTCCAGTGAACTGCACCTGAAATGATCTGTCTCTAAACAGTCTTTGAGTCATTAAAAATCTTCTCTTCTCTGTTCCAGTTCAATGATGCCCTGCTCTATACCACTCCAGTCCAGTCTGGGATGTACAAACTCAACAACATGCTGTCACTGGCTGGAATGAAGGTGAGGCACTTGGGAAAATGAGTCCTCCAAACCTATGTCAGCTCAAGCCTTCCAAGTTTAAATACACAACCATGTTTACTGTTGGAAAGAGAAATTAAAGAGGCTTCTGTTCCAGAGAAATCCTGCAGGCTTCATGTTTCCTGCATAATGCAGCCTGTGGGATTGCTTCCAAGCTTTTCCTAAAAAAGCCTTTGCCACAGCATCACCTCCCTGATGCTGCAGCCTTGGAGCTGTTCAAGGCCAGGCTGGATGAGGCCTTAGCAACCTGGGCTGGTGAGAGGTGTCCCTGTCCATGGCAGGGGTCTGGAACTGGATGATGTTGAAGGTCTCTTCTACCCCAGAGCACTCCATGAATCTCACCTGCATTTCATCTGAGCTAATCTGCTGATTCGTGTATTCTATTTTATTTAGACTGCCTCACTTTTGCCTCGTAGCTGCTTTTTGTTGCCTACAGCCAAAGATTAGGCATCTCTGCCTGGCAAGCTTCTGGTGGAGCATATCTCTGTGCTTTGTAGAGGTCCAACTGTGAGGCTTTTGGGTCTGAGCCCTTGTGAAAAGCACCAAAGTGAAGCCCTGAGCAGCTGTGGGCAGTGGTGAGGGACATGCATGCCATGAGAGGATCTCTGGCATGACAGCTGGTGAGGACAGCAAACCATTGCCTCTGGGCTTGTCAGAGGAAAGCACCAAGTTTAGCTCTAGTGCGGATGTGAGGCTCAGGTCCAAGCTTTTC
The DNA here is from genome assembly GCA_013399055.1 of Ramphastos sulfuratus. Classification (NCBI taxonomy): domain Eukaryota; kingdom Metazoa; phylum Chordata; class Aves; order Piciformes; family Ramphastidae; genus Ramphastos; species Ramphastos sulfuratus. Next base: position 26,706 of record WBNM01021428.1, on the reverse strand, counting down.
AGGCAGAGCTGCATCATCTCTCCTGCCAGCAGATGTCCTGTGGTGGCTCAGAACCTCTCTTTGACTTTTAAAGCTCCTTATCTTTGAAACTTGGTGGCTCAGAATGATCAGCTGGGTGGTCCCAGCCCTCTGGGCTATGGGGCAGATGCCCACTCTGGGGCACACTGGTGGATCCTGCAGCAACAGCAGTGCCTGGTTTTGCCCAGCTGCTGCAGGTGCTTAGAGGCTAACAGGACTGGGCAGGTTGAAGTGGTGGGAGGGGTCTGACAGCTTTTGAGCTTCATTCCTCTGTGTGTCTGCAGTGTTTGTGAGGCCAGGGTGAAAGGAAGTGGTGGGCTGCATGTGGGCTCTCTAGCCTGGTCATCACCTGCTTTGGAGATTTTTGTTCCCAGTGTATTCCTTCTGCAATAGAAATGTGAGAGAGATTACAGTAAGTGAAACTAAGGCAACCATGAAAGGACCATTTCAGCTTCACCACTGAGTGTTCTCTCTCAACTGAAGGTGAAAAAGCCAACCCAGGAAGCATATCAGAATGAACTGAACATTGAAAGTGTGGAGAGATCCTTCATCCTCTCTGCAAGGTAAGGCTCACAAATGATTGACAATTCCAGGCTTAAACAATTCCAAAGTGAAACCAATGTTAACCACATGACTGCAAACAACTTCCCATAGCTTAGCTCACACTTAGAGAATCACAGAATGGGTTGGAAGGGACCTTTAAAGGTCATCTGGTCCAACCCCACTGCAGTGAGCAGGGACATTTGTCAGGCAGAGCTACCCTTGGCTAAAGTAATTTCAGAGCAGAGGGAGTGCAGGATGGGTTTCTGGCAATAAGGCAGAACCTCTTCTGATCAGGTTTTGTTCACAGTCAAAGTCTGATTTTGAAAATGGAAGTTTGTTTTTACAGGGAGCAGCAGAAAGGAAGCCCAGGCACACAATAAATTTCACAGGCACCACAGGAATTTGTAGCCTCTAACAGAGTTCAGCCTGACCTTTAGGGACGGCAGCTGGGCAGGAGCACAAAACCTGCAGTCAAAGTGGCTAAGGTTTGGGCTCAGGGCTGCAGCTGGTGCAGCTTCTGTGGGCCCCAAGGCAGTTAACTCTTAATCAGAATGAAAAAAGCCTCATGCCTGGCTCCTCCTTTTCAGCCCAGCTACACCTTCAGAGACTTTCACTTCAAATCTTGCCCTCTCACTGCCTGTCCTTGAAAGGAGCAAGGACCAAAAACATTTCCATTCAATTGATTTGAGGCTTTGCTTTTCAATCTTTGTCCTTCCAAGATTCCTGATACGCTCTGGTGGTGCAATAACAGGACAGGAGATGAGGCATGACAATGAATTTTGATGATGATGTTGTTGGACTTGATGATCTTAGAGGTCTTTTCCAGCCTTGATGATTCTGTGATTTGCTGATTATTGTTGGTAACTGACATAAGCTGGAAGAAGTCATCCTGCTCTTCTACCTAAAGTGACAGTGGAGTTAAAACAAGAAATGGATCACTTGTGGTGGCAGGAGAAGGGGCAATGAGTTCAAACTAGAGCAGGGTAGATTTAGATTTTATACATAGAATGGTTTAGGTTGGAAGGGACCTCAAAGATCATCTAGTTCCAACCCCCTGCAGGGACACCTCTCACTAGAGACATTTAGGTTAGACATTAGGAGGAAGTTCTCTGCTCTGAGAGTGATGAGACACTGGCACAGGTTGCCCAGGGAAGCTGTGGATGCCTTATCCCTGGAGGTGTTCAAGGCCAGGCTGGATGAAGCCCTGAGCAGCCTGGGCTGGTGGGAGGTGTCCCTGCCCATGGCAGGGGTTGGCACCCGAGGATCTCTAAGGTCCTTTCTAACTGAAGCCATTCTATGATCTCAGTGAACCTGAGCTCATGGCAGTGGCAGCAGTTAGTGAAATGGAGCCTGTCTTTAACAGGAGAGAACAAACCAAGTCCTCCATGTGGCAGCAAAAGGGCAGAGGGTCACAAAGGCAGAGCAGCTCTGGCCTGCCTTCACCAGGGGCCTGGCTGCTGTGGGTAGCTGTTTGTAGTGTGTCTGAGCTGGAGCTGCCAAGCTCTGGCCGTGGGGCAGTGCTGATGCCAATGCAGACAGACAGGTTCTCCTTTGGGTTGTCAAGCTGGGCACAGGATCACAGAATGTCAGGGGCTGTCAGGCAGCTTCTCTCTGGGTGACCTTGGGAACACCAGCAGGAGAATGTCTGCAGGAAGACAGCAGCAGCCCCAGCTGAGGGCTGCACCGAGCTTGGCCTCGACAGAGCAGCCACAGGAAGCAGCTCAATTGTCCCAGCAGGAGCTACTTAGGACAACAACATCAGTAAGGACTATTTTGGTTTGGTTGCTTGGGTTTTTTCAACAATTTTAAATGGTTCTTAAGATTCTTTTGCACACTGGGGAAAAAAAGGCATTTCAGAGCTCAGTTGTGAATCCTGGGAAGGAGTTCTTCAGTAAGAGGAGACTGAGACTGGCACAGGCTACCCAGGGAGGCTGCGGCTGCCTCTTGCCTGGGGGTGGTCAAGGCCAGGCTGGATGAGGGCTTGAGCAGCTGAGTCTAGTTGAGAGGTGTCCCTGGGCATGGTGGGGAGATTAGAAGAGATGAGCTCTGAACTTCCTTCCAACCTGAGCCATTCTGTGATTCTGTGAACTTTAATTCCTGATTTCTAATCAGTATCTAATACACTTTTCCTTGTGCCTAGCTGCTGTGATTTTTACCAAGAGGGACTTGTGCTGAAGGGATCTAGGGACAGGCCAAGGAGAATGGTTTAGAGCTGAGGCAGAGCAAAGTGAGACTGGAGCTGAGGAAGAAGTTGTTCAGTAGGAGGGTGGTGAGAGCCTGGCCCAGGGAGGCTGTGGCTGCCTCCTGCCTGGGGGGATTGCAGGCCAGGCTGAGGGAGACCTTGAGCAGCTGAGTCTGGTTGAGAGGTGTTCCTGGGCATGGCAGGAGATTGCAGGAGATGATCTCTGAGCTCCCTTCCAGCCTGAGCCATTCTAGGGTTCTATGTAACACCTACTGGTCTGCAGGGCACCCCCTGTGTTTAATATCCTGTATGTGCCATCCTCATCCAGCTGGGCAGGGTTTGTGCCATGCTTTTGTCTTGACCCTGACCCCTGTGTTTAACATCCTATATATATATATATCATGCTCATCTAACTGGGCAGAGGTTGTGCCAGCCTTTTGTCTTGACCTTGACACACTGGCATTACCCTCATGCTAACAGCTCAGGCTGCTCTGCCCTGCCCTTTCTCTTTCAGTGTTGTTTATCTTGACTCTTTGCAGAGCACTCAGCTCTGGTATTCTTGTGCTCGTTGGAAGCTCTGTGTGCCAGAGCCCTGAGTGACACAGCAGTGACACAGAGAGGCTCCCTTTGGGCTGGAGCAGCTGCCTGGAGCCCAGGTGTGAGTGGGGATTTCCAGACTGAGTCTTTTGTGGTGCAGGAGGGAAGTGACAAACTAAGAGCAATAGGAGCTTGCATCCATTTCTTCCCAATGAATTAAATTGTTCCTATGGATAAATACCCTGGATGTGAAGAGGATCAGGACCTTGTCAACACAGGCTGCATCTTCCTTTTGATAATACCTCATTCTAACAGCTTCTTGGCTGCTGTGCTGCCATGGTTTAACCTCAGCCAGCAGCTAAGCACCATGCAGCCACCCCTCTTCCTTCTCCCTATTGGGACAGGGAGGAGAACCAAAAGCAAGTAAAACTCCTGGGTTGAGATAAGAACAATTTAATAGTTGAAATAAAAAAAAAAAAAAAAATAGAGAGACATAGACCCACAGAGCTGTTGAGGTTGGAAGACATCTGTGGGCTCATCAAGCCCAACCACTCACCCCCAGCTCACAGTCCCACCGCTGCCACTGACCCACGTCCCTCAGCACCACATCCACCAGGCTTTGAAACCCTTCCAGGGGTGGTGACTCCACCACCTCCCTGGGCAGCTTGGGACACTGCCTGATAACCCTTGCTGGGAAGAAATTGTTCCTAATCTCCAACCTGAACCTCCTGGCACAACTCGAGGCTGTTTCCTTGTGTCTTGTCACTTGTTGATGTGAGAAGAGGCCAAACCCCACCTCTCTCCAGACAGGACCAAGACAGACAGGGGATGCACAGTGCAGTTGCTCCCCACCTTCTGAGCAGTGCCCAGCTGGTCCTTGAGCAGTGATCCACCCCTCACAGCCAGCTCCTCCCCAGTTTCTATACTGGCCATGGCATCAGATGGCATGGAATAGTTCTTTGGCCAGTTTGGGTCAGCTGTCCTGGCAGTGTCCTCCCCACCCAGCTCCTTGTGCACTCACAGCTTCTGCTGGCAGGGTGTGAGAAGCTGAAAAGACTTTGGCTTGTGCCAAGAGCTAAACCATCAGCATGTTAGCAGCATTGGCCTCTGCCTGACCCACAGCACAGCTACCTGCCAGCTACTGGGAAGCAAACTTAACTCTCAGCTGAAACCAGGGCACAGATGGCAAACATCCCCACTGAAAAACGTTTCAGATTCCAGAAACTGAAGACAAATTTCACTTCTGTGGGTTTATGTTCCAATAGTGTGTGTGGTGTAGTGTGTGCAGCAAAGGAGAGATCCTGAAGTGATCCTGGGGCAGAGACAGGAGGGGAGCAATTAGGCTGCCAAGATGTACCCAGTAATGAAATGCAAGCAGTTAGTGAGAGAAGTGTTGCTCGGGGAGTGTTTGTCAGCTCAGGCTCAGTTTCACTGAGTGCTTTATGCAGCCTGGACTGGGGTTTGGGTTTCCTGGGCTGTGCAGGGAAGCATTGTTGGCATGGTACAATGCAGCACTGTGCTGGAAATCTCCTAAGCAGAGAAGCCATCAGCACATCTGCACAGTCCAGTGCTGCACAGAACTGAAGCTTTGCTCCTGAAAACAACAGTCCAGGTGGGCTGAGGCCAGCTGACCCTGCTGCCCTCTAAAGCTAGCCAAGAGCCACCCCAGGCACACCTACCTGCATCACCTCCCCTAGGATAAGCAGAGATCAGCTTGGGAGAGATGCCCTAAGACTCTGGTTCTGGAGACAAGAGAGCTGTGCTTGGGGAGCCCTGCTGGGACTGCCTAGCATGGCTCAGGCTGGAAGGGAGCTCAGAGCTCATCTGCTCCAACCTCCCCACCGTGCCCAGGGACACCTCTCAACTGGACTTACCTGCTCAAGGCCTCATCCAGCCTGGCCTGCAACACCCCCAGGCAGGAGGCAGCCACAGCCTCCCTGGGCAGCCTGGGCCAGACTCTCACCACCCTCCTACTGAACAACTTTTTCCTCAGCTCCAGTCTCACCCTGCTCTGTCTCAGCTCCAAACCATTCCCCCTTGGCCTATCTCTGGACCCCCTCAGCACAAGTCCCTCTGCAGCCTTCTTGCAGGATCCCTTCAGCTCTTGGCAGGCAGCTCTGAGGTCCCCGGGAGCCTTCTCTTCTCCAGGCTGAACACAGGGCTTGAGACTCTTCTTCCCTTGAGGTTTCTCAGTGTAGGCTATAACAAACTGCAGCCTTGGAGGGAAAGAGAGGAAAAGAGCCTTGGTGAAATTTCAGAGTCCCCCTCAGGAGAGAGGCCTCATCCCTTTGTGCTGGGAGCACCAGGGTTACTCAAGCTATTAAAGGGTCCTGGGAAAAGGGGGAAGCCTGGAAACAATGTCAGGGCATTTTGGAAGGAGGAAAGGAAGGGAGGGAAGCCACACTGCAATGCCAGAGAGCAACCCGGGTTTAGCATTCATCAGCACAAGCAGCTGGCACTGTGAACAGTTCAGCAGGGACTGGAGGCTGCCTGTGAACCTGAAACTGCCAACGAGTTAAGGCAGTGTGTAATAAAGTTGAGGGAGTTTAATCAATGCTTGCTTCTTACTTTGAGATGCTAACAAGCATAAATTTTGTTTGTTTTTGTGTTTTATTCCCAACAGCTCTGCTACAGAAAGAGATGAGTGGTTAGAAGCTATCTCCAAGTCAATCGAGGACTATACAAAAAAGAGAATCACATTTAACCCCAGCAGGAGCCTTGAGGAGGTACATGGCACTCTTGGCTGTTTGGGCTGTCCCCTTTTCAACAGAAAGTTTCTTTGCAGCTCTTCAGAGCATTGCATGATGAGCAGCAAACCAGAGTGGAAAAGAAGCAGCGAGCCGAGGCTAGAACAGAATATTTCATAATGTGATCTACTTCATACATTTCAAAGCCTTTTCTTTCAGCAGCTGTCTCAGGTCCCTCAGCAATCTGGTGAAGAGAAAGCTGAGCTGGAAAGACTTGCAAATGCAGCAGCTCTGGATACCCAGAGGCTGGGACAGCCACACAGCCCTTCCCATGGAACCCACTCAGATAATCCAGTACAGCTCTTGCCTTGTTATGGTCGCTGATGGAACAGCAGAGAGCAGCTAGGAGCTGCTGATTTACCCAAGGAGGCTTCCCAGTGTCAGGACAGTTAATCTTCAATCACTGAGAAGTGTTGGTCTGATTCCTCCTCACTACTGTAATGCTGCTCTGCCTCTCTTCTCAGGCAGATCCAGAGAAACAGGAAGAGGACAGTCCACTGGGATCAAAGGCTCCCATCTGGATCCCTGACACCAGAGCCACCATGTGCATGATCTGTACCAGTGAATTCACCTTGACCTGGAGAAGGCATCACTGCAGGGCATGTGGCAAGGTTGGGCAGCTGTAGTTAGCTCTGCCATTAGTCCTTCACCTTCCCTATGTGAGAAGCAGGAGCGGAGCCTCACTGCATTCCAGCTGTGCTGTGGCACCACTCTGTGGGTTCAGAGCAGCTGTTGGGGTTGGCTGGGTGGGTCTGGGCTGGTTTTTAAAGGGAAGTGCAGCCATAGCACTTGGGCACAGGGTTTAATGGCCATGGTGGTGGTGGGCTGGTGGTTGGACTGGATGGTCTTAGAATTGTTTTGGTGGGAAATGGCCACGATGACTCTGTGACTTCTTTGAGGTACAAACAACCCTGCTGGGGGAGCTACAGTACAAGACAGTGCTGAGTTTTCTTTCCTCTCCCCACTCCACTGAGGAATGAGACTTCTTATCCCCAAAGGATCCTCTGCTCTGCTCAGCATTCCCCTACGACCCAGAGCTCCTTGTCTGTGATTCTGTGACAGACTCAGCCTTCAAGCTGTGACATGCTTCTGACTTTGCATGGTGGAGAACAATTCATAGCTGTGAATTTGCAGCTGTGTAGTGAGAACAAACCATGGAATCATGGAGCTGTTTGGGTTGGAAAAGCCCTCTGAGATCACCCAGTCCAACCAGCAACCCAGCATCACCAAACCATGGCCCCAAGTGCCATGGGCACACGGTCCTGGAACACCTCCAGACATGGGGACTCCACCACCTCCCTGGGCAGCCTGTGCCAATCCCTGACCATTCCTGCAGCAAAGACATTTTTCCTCATCGCCAACCTAACCCTTCCCTGGCACAATTTCTCCTTCTATCACCTGAGCCTAGGGAGCAGAGCCCAACCCCCACCTCACTGCAGCCTCCTTTCAAGGAGCTGTAGAGAGCTTCCCTAAGTGTTGTGAGTCCTGGGCTGCAGCAAGAGCAGTGTGGCCAGCAGGGCAAAGGAGGGGATTCTGCCCCTTTACTCTGCTCTCATCACACCCCATCTGGAGTACTGTGTGCAGTTCTGGAGCCCCCAGCACAGGAAGGACATGGAAGTGTTGGAGCCAGTCCAGAGGAGGGCCACAAAGATGCTCAGAGGGCTGCAGCAGCTCTGCTATGAGGACAGGCTGAGAGAGTTGGGGCTCTGCAGCCTGGAGAAGAGAAGGCTTCCAGGAGACCTTAGAGTAGCCTTCCAGTATCTGAAGGGGGCTACAGGAAGGCTGGGGAGGGACTATTGACAAGGTCTTGCAATGACAGCACAAAGGGCAATGGGTTTGAACTGGCAGAGGGGAGATTTAGACTGGATGTTAGGAGGAAGCTCTTTCCAGTGAGGGTGGTGAGACACTGGCACAGGTTGCCCAGGGAGGTTGTGGCTGCTCCCTCCCTGGAGGTGTTCAAGGCCAGGTCGGATGAGGCCTTGAGTGACCTGTTCTAGTGGGAGGTGTCCCTGCCTATGGCAGGGGGTTGGAACTGGATGAGCTTTGAGGTCCCTTCCAACCTTACCATTCTATGATTCTATCAGTAATGATTTGGGGTTTCAGTTAGGACCATCTTATTTTAACTTTTACACTTCTGGAGGTTAGATCTAAGAAACTTTTGTCTTTCTTGCTTACTCAAGAGAGAATTCAGGACCCAGTGCAGCTGAGACACCTGTCTGGTGGAGGCTGTCAAGAGAGCATTGCCTGGTTTTGATTGTTTCCTGCCAAGCTTGTTATTCCCACAGTTCAGTAGCACAGGAGGCTGCTTCTGCTTCTCATTGGCTTCCTGGGTTCTGTCTTTCAGGGACTTTTCATGTTTTTATCATTTGGAGGAGGGAGGTGGAACATAAGAACCTCCACTGACAATGTTTCAGATCTAAAGCAGCGCCCATTGCAGGCTCTGCTTTGAGCTTCACAGCACTGAAGGGAACACTTCGGAGCTGATCTGCAGGCTCCCATCTTGTACAGTAACACTTTTGTCTGTTTGCAGATTGTCTGTCAAGCTTGTTCATCAAATAAACATGGCTTGGACTACATGAAACACCAGCCAGCAAGAGTCTGTGACCATTGCTTCAGGCAGCTACAGAAACAAGGTAAAGAAAGTCTTCACAAACTGCCTTTATTTTTCTGGGCCTTATGAACGGGACCCAGCAGTGTGCCCAGGTTGCCAAGGAGGGCACCACCATCCTGGCCTGGACCAGCAATGGTGTGGCCAGCAGGAGCAGGGCAGAGATTGTGCCTCTGTGCTGGGCACTGCTGAGGCTGCACCTTCAGTACTGGGGTCAGTTCTGGGCCCCTCACTCCAAGAAGGAAACTGAGAGGCTGGAGCAGGTCCAGAGAAGGGCAACAAAGCTGGGGAAGGGTCTGGAGAACAGGGCTGGGGAGGAGCAGATGAGGGAACTGGGGGTGCTTAGTGTGGAGAAGAGGAGGCTGAGGAAGACCTCATTGCTCTCTACAGTTCCCTGAGAGGAGGCTGCAGTGAGGTGGGGGTTGGGCTCTGCTGCCTACTCTCTGGTGATAGGAGGAGAGGCCTGAAATTGTGCCAGGGAGGGTTGGGTTGGAGATGAGGAAACATTTCTTTGCTGCAAGAGTGGTCAGGGATTGGAGGATTCTGCTGCTATTACTGAAATGTGAATTCAGCAGTGGAGTTCTGTAATTGTTGAGTTGTGGTTGAGTTAAAGAAGCAGGGAAAGGCTCCCTGCTATCTGTGGTTGTCTGTGACACCAAAGCAATCTCTTCATCCTCTGCATTTTAGAGAACCAGAGCACTCCTAAGAGTGGATCCCCAGTCAACCACAGATCTCCATCAAGTGCCTTGTCTACAGTCTTGCACAGTATCCCTTCTGGAAGAAAGCAGAAAAAAATCCCTGCAGCCCTCAAAGAAGTAAGTGTTGGTCCAGATGCCTTTGAGGGGTTCTGTTCACACCAAAACCCAATACATAATTCCATGTTTTAGCCAACTTCTCTCCAGCCAAAAGGCAGAGTTCAGCTGTAGCAGAGTTTGGGTCTTGGTTTGATGTCAGTGAGGATCTGACCAAAGCTGCAGAAGCAGCTGTGAGGATGTGGTTCAGAGCTGGCCTGAACTGTCAGCTCTTCCCTCATTCCCTGTGTCTCAAGGGGTTGTCATTTACCTCTGCACCAACATTTCATGAGGAGACTCTTTCAGCCATGCAGCTCTTGGCTTATGATCAGGAGGGGAAGGGCTGAGCTCTGCCTGCCAGCACTGGAGGTCTTGGCAGTGGGAGGAAGTCATTTTCCTTCCTGCAGCAGTGTGTTCTCCTCAGCCTTAGCCCTCTTGTGCTGTTGCAGCTAGTTTAAGTCCAGCCCTTCATGACTGCAGAGATCTTTCCTCTAGACCAGATAGATGGTGGCAGGCAAAATCATTTTGCTTTCAGCCCTCTGAGTTAATTACCAACATTAAATTGGGATCAGGTAAGAATCTGAGTCTTGGGTAGGACAGGGCTTTGCAGAGCTGGTTTTAAAAAAGCTGTACTGCAAACCCATGGCTGGCTCTAGTTGGAGGTGTCCCTGCTGACTACAGGGTGGGGTGGAGAAGGTGACTTTTGAGGCTTCCTTCCAACCCAGTGCAATCTGTGAGTGATGCACACATACTCTGGATTGCTTTGTTTGCTTGATTTTGTTTTTTCCTTCTCTTCAGGTTTCAGCAAACACAGAGGACTCCACAATGAGTGGGTACCTACACAGATCTAAGGGCAGCAAGAAGCCCTGGAAACACCTCTGGTTTGTTATAAAAAACAAGGTGCTGTACACATATGCTGCTAGTGAGGTAAGGAACCAAACAGCCAGTGGCAGTGTGTCTGGGTCAAGGCTGGGGACAGGCTGGACAGATGAGCTAGACAGGAGTCCCCCTGCTCAATGGAGGAGGCAGGAGTCCCCCTCTGCTCAATGGAGGAGGCAGGAGTCCCCCTCTGCTCAATGGAGGAGGCAGG